>ML408706.1:73075-380777 GCA_005239525.1 Nicotiana knightiana
GGAGTAAATTGTATTCGAGAATCAGATGCCTTTACAAGCTTTATTCCCTTCCCTTATATAGGAGATTCCTTGATATAACGTACAACTCTTGCTATGGTTTCTCATTAATGACTAATTATGACATTAATAAGGCGTTACAAAGGATAACGCTAATTAGAGTACAATTACATAATGTTCGAGTAATCAATTGTGGGTTCTTGAATCTGCCCGTAGCTTTGTCTAGATTAATTTTGACCATGCCTCTCCCCTGTTTTGATCAGGTTGAGTTTCCCGTGGCTGATAAGCTCGAAGGTTTATTGAATCGTGCCTCTTTGTTCGGTACCTCTTCAAAGAATCACATCCAGCTGTCGTGTTCTCCTATGTCCACGTAACTGGCTGAGTTGTCAAAAGCTGGCTTACGTGAGAAACTCTTTTTTACCAATACATGAATATCAATCAACTTCAGTGTTTCAGATGAACCTGCAATCAATTAAAGCTAACTACAGGTCTGACATATATTATAGATAATTTGTAGTAAAATTGTAGAACACGTGAAATTCAATACTTCTATATTCATAACAGTTGAACTACACTTTTTATGTAGTTATTTTAGCAATATTGTAGAAAAATTGTAGAACGCGTGAAATATAAACAAACATCACCATTGATATAACATAACAAACCTGAAATTTTGTTCGAATTAGAGTACTGCATTCCAAATCGAAATCACGCACGGTTATACAAAGCGGATACATTCCTAAACTTTTGTTTTCCTTTTTCGTCTCCATGTATACTCGAACTCCTATATGGTTCCGAATTTTCATTGGAGGACAATGCTAGATGTTATTTTTGTATTTTGATCATGCGAGCAAGTTCATATGATATTTTTAGACTTGTGTAGATGTTTTGTTTGGAGCCCCAAGGGCTTGGGTGAGTTTCAGACATGTTTCAGAACAGTTTTGAACGAAATCAGGTTGTTGGTGTCTCTGATGTCGCAATTATGAGAACCATCCTTGCAATTGCGAAACGAACATATCAGGGTTAGGTATTAAGATTGTGATGCTTCACTCGAAATTGCAAATTGTAGGCTATACTGAGTAGGTTCGCATTTGCGACATTTTAGTCGCATTTGTGAAGGGAGCAAGCTTCGCAATTGAAAATCCAATGTCGCATTTGCGACTTCCCACATAGGCTGTCAGTGCCGCATTTGCGGTGAATTCTTCGCAATTGCGAAGGTACAAACCTGTCACGACCCCAAATCCTAAACCGGTCGTGAAGGCGCCTATCGTGGAACTAGTCTAGCCAACCATCACATAATTACAGTTTTTTTCCAAAATCCCAACCTATTTTTCAACAATTCATAAAAGTATATAGAATTACTGAATTCATTAGGCAAAATAAACAGTTAAACAGTCCAAACCATCCCCAAAATTCGGAGTCAACATGTCATGAGCATCTAAGGAATATGCCAAAAAGTCTACTATTATAATACAGAACCTCTGAACGAATAACTAGGTACAACATAAGAAGGGAAAACAGAGATGTTGCAGACGCTAAACAACTACCTCTATGTCCCGAACTCCGGCTCCGCACGGAATAGATGGCAACGCTCGGTATCAACACTTGTATCTGCACACAGGGTTGCAGGGAGTAATGTGAGTACGCCAACTTAGTAGTAATGAAAATAAATCAAGTCTAAGCAGTAAGAAACACATAAAATCAAATCATCAGTTCACAATATGCACAACTTTTCTTTCCAACAGTGTGTGTGTGTGTGTGCATATATATATATAATCAACATGCCTTAAAAGCCAACTTAAATAAAATCCTTTTGAAAAAAAATGTGTTTTCCAACAACTTCAGAAATAAAAGAAATAACCGAAGGATTTAGTGTAAAGATGAAATAAATCATAAGTAGCCCCTCGGACAAAAACATGAATCATAAATCGCCCATCGGGCAGAACATCACTCACATACCTCACAACCACTCAGTATTAGCCCCTCGGGCAACCTCACTGTCACTCATGCCTCCCAGTCACTCGGCACTCGCACTCAGTAGGTACCTGCGCTCACTAGGGGTGTGTACAGACTCCAGAGGGGCTCTTTCAACCCAAGCGCTAATATCAAGCCACCTCGTGGCGTATCATATCCTCACAATCAGGCCCTCGGCCTCAGTCAGTCAGAACCTCTCAAATGCCCCCTCGGGCGTATCAGTAAAATGGGGTACTCGACCCAAAAGCATCATTTTATGTTTCAAAACAGTGTAAATAAGGCTGAGTTTCGAAATCAGTTAAACATAACATGACTGAGTGTAAATCATAAATCAATAGTGAGGAAATAGAAGTAAAAATCCCCCAAGGTGTCTAAACAAGCCGGCACGAGGCCCCAAACATGGCTTATAGCCCAAATATATCAATAGTTTTAGAACACAATTTAACATATGATTTAGAGTAAAAATACGCAACTCAATAGTTGCCGCGGAGAGGACCAAGTCCAATCCAAAAATCAGTGCACGCCACATACTCGTCATCCGACATGTGCGCCATTCCAAAAATAGTGAGAAATATGAAGTCCGAGGTTTCATACCCTCAAGACAAGATTTATAGCCATTACTTACCTCTACCATGCCACAATGCTAGTCCGCGATGCTCTTGCCCCTCAAAATGGCTCCTGATTGCTCCGAATCTAACCAAAACAAGATTAGCATCATCAATATACGCTAAAGGAACAAAACCCAATCGAAAACAATCAATTTAGACACAATTCTCGAAATTCGGCCAAACCCGAGCCCCGGGACCACGTCTCGGAATTCGATAAAATTTACATCATTAGAATCCTCGTCCTCCCACGATTCTATACATACCAAGAATACCAAAATCGGACCACAATTGCTCACTCAAATCATCAAAAGAATTGCCAAATTCTCATGCACCTAATCTCCCCAAATTTTGGGTTTAAATTCAACAAATTTCTTGTTTAATTACTTAGAAAACGAAATAGAAACGAGTTATGAAGTTGAAAACCTTACCTCCAACTGATTCCCTTTGGTTTCCTCTTCCAACACTCTCAAAGAGCTCCCAACTCGTTCAATAATGGAGGAAAAATGAACTAATCTCGCAAAAATGGCCTTTTAAAACATTCTGCCCAGCACCAATATTCCCTTCAGTGCGATCGCGACTCTAGGCACGCGATTGTGACGCACAACCCAGACCACTCTATGCGTTCGCATACCAACACACGTGATTTCATAGAACAAATATTCATCCCACAAAAGCGCCTCAGAACCTCTATGCGATCGCACAAAGGGCCACGCGATCGCACTGCTTCAACTGCCCAACCTATGCGATCGCAATCCTTATTACGCGATCACATAGAAAAAATTTCCTGCCCCAATCTTTTACTCTACACGATCGCTGATTAATCAACGCGATCTCAGTGAAGAAATCACTACTGCTAAAACACCAGAAAACCAGCAATCTCCGAAAGACCAAAAGTTCCCGTTTGAGCATCCGAAACACACCCGAGGCACTCGGGACCTCAACCAATCCTACCAACACACTCCATAACATCAGTAAAACTTAGTCGAGATTTCGAAACACCAAAAACAACGCAAAAACACCAAAATTATATAAAATTCAAGCCTATGAACTTTAAAACTTCTAAATTTCGCCAATTATGCCGAAACCAACCAAAACACATCCGATTGACCTGAAATTTTGCATCCATATACAAAATGACATTACAAACCTACTCCAACTTCCGGAATTCCATTCCGACCCCGTTAGCCTATTATCCATTCCCGACCAGAAATTGCGAAAAACTAACTTTCGCCAATTCAAGCCTATTTCTACACCGGACATCAAAACTTCATTCCGAACACACTCCTAAGTCCCAAATAACCGAACGAAGCTATCCGAGCCATAAAATCCACATTATGGGGTCGTTTACCAATAAATCAACTCCCAGTTGACTTTTCCAACTATTAAGCCAATTTAAGAGACTAAGTGTATCAGTTCTCACAACGACCACTCCGAGCCCGAACAAACCGACCCAATACGACAAAAATATGCTAAGAAACATCTGATAAAGCAGAAATGGGGGAAACGGGGCTAATCTCACAGAACGACTCGCCGGGTCGTTACATCCTCCTCCTCTTAAATAAACATTCGTCCTCGAACGGGTCTAGAATATACTTGGAGTCTTGAATAAGTGAGGATATCTGCTCCGCATCTCCCGCTCGGTCTCCCAGGTGGTATCCTCAACCGGCTGCCCTCTCCAATGAACCTTCACTGAAGCTATAACCTTAGACCTCAGCTTTTTGAGCTGACGACCCAAAATGGCCAATGGCTCTACCTCATATGACATATCACCCTCGAGCTGAACCGTGTTGAAGTCCAAAACATGAGACGGGTCACCAACATACTTTCGGAGCATCGAAACATGAAACACCGGATGAATACTCGATAAGCTGGGAGGTAAGTCAAGTCTATAAGCCACTTCCCCAATCCTCTGAAGCACCTCAAATAGCCCAATGAACCTGGGACTCAGCTTTCCCTTCTTTTCGAACTTCATAACACCCTTCATGGGTGACACTTTCAGCAGAACCTTCTCCCCAACCATGAAAGACACATCTCGGACCTTCCGGTCCGCATAACTATTCTACCTAGACTGCAGCGTGCGAAGCCGCTCCTGAATCAACTTCGCCTTACCCAACGCATCCTGAACTAAGTATGTGCCCAATAGCTTAGCCTCGCCCGGCTCGAACCAACCAACCAGAGATCTGCACCTCCTACCATATAAAGCTTTAAACGGAGCCATCTGGATACTCGACTGATAACTATTATTATATGCAAACTCCGCGAGTGGCCGAAACGGGTCCCATGAACCCCCAAAATCAATGACACATGCACGCAACATATCCTCCAAAATCTGAATAGTACGCTCCGACTGCCCGTCGGTTTGAGGATGAAACGCTATGCTCAACTCGACCTGAGTACCCAACTTTCTCTGTATGGCTCTCCAAAACTAAGATGTGAACTGAGTACCTCTGTCAGAAATGATAGAAACTGGAACCCCATGCAATCGGACAATCTCCCTGATATAAATCTCAGCTAACCGCTCCGAAGAATAAGTAGTACCAACAGGAATGAAGTGCTTGGACTTGGTCAGCCGATCCACAATAACCCATATAGCATCAAACCTCCTCGATGTCCGTGGGAGTTCAACTCAAAGTCTGTGGTGATCCGCTCCCATTTCCACTCAGGAATATCTAATCTCTGAAGCAACCCACCTAGTCTTTGGTGCTCATACTTGACCTGCTGGCAGTTGAGACACCGAGCCACGAACTCCACAATATCCCTATTTATCTGCCTCCACTAATAATGATGTCTCAGATCCTGATACATCTTTGCGGCACCCGGATGGATAGAATACCGCGAACTATGGGCCTCAGCTAGAATCAAATCTTGAAGTCCATCCACAGTGGGCATGCAAATCCGGTCCTGCATCCTCATGACCCCATCATCACCAATAACCACATCCCTGGCATCACCTCGATGGACCATGTCCTAAAGAACGAGCAAGTGTGGATCATCATACTGGCGTGCACTAATCTGATCATAAAGAGAAGACTTGGAGGCTACACAAGCCAATACCCGCGGAGGCTCTAATAGATCCAATCTCACCAACTGACCCGCTAAAGCATGAACATCAAGTGCTAATGGTTGCTCTGCTACTGGAAGGTAGGCTAGACTCCCCAAACTCTCCGCTCTGCGACTCAGGGCATCAGCCACTACATTGGCCTTCCCCGGATGATACAAAATAGTGAGGTCATAATCCTTGAGAAGCTCTAACCACCTCTTCTGATGCAAATTCAGATCTGTCTGCTTAAGCAGATGCTGCAAACTACGGCGATCAGTGAAAATCTCACAATACACTCCATACAAATACTGACGCCAAATCTTTAAGGCATGGACAATAGTTTCTAGCTCAAGATCGTGTACTGGATAATTCTTCTCGTGCACATTCAACTATCTGGACGCGTAGACAATCACCCTCCAATGCCAACTCTCGAGGGATCACAGTAAACTGTATAACAACCTGAACCCGTAGGCAAAATCAATATCGGAGCTGTAGTCAAGGCTGACTTGAGCTTCTGGAAGCTCTCCTCACACTCCTCAGTCTACCTGAACTGAGCACCCTTCTGGGTCAGTATGGTCATAGGTGCTGCAATAGATTAAAATCCCTCTACGAAATGGTGACAGTACCCTACCAAACCAAGGAAACTGCGAACCTCGGTAGCTGATAACAGTATAGGCCAGCTCTGCACCGCCTCTATCTTTTTTGGGTCAACTTGAATATCCTCACTGGACACCACGTGCCCCAAGAACACTACTAAATCAAGCCACAACTCACACTTCGAAAATTGCATACAATCTCTTCTCCCTCAAGGTTTAAAGCACAACTCTCAAATGCTGCCTATGATCCTCCCGAGATTGGGAATACACCAAGATATCGTCAATAAACACGATGACGAACGAATCCAGATAAGGCCGGAATACACTGTGCATCAAGTTCATAAAGGCTGATGGGGCATTGGTCAGCCCGAAAGACATAACCAGAAACTCATAGTGACCATATCTAGTCCTGAAAGCAGTCTTCGGAATGTCTGGCCCCCCGAATCTTCAACTGATGATAGCCGGAATGCAAGTCAATCTTAGAAAATACCCTGGCACCCTGCAACTGATCAAACACCTCATCTATACGAGGCAAGGGATATCGGTTCTTCACCATAACCATGTTCAGCTGACGATAATCAATACACATACGCATAGAACCATCCTTCTTCTTCACGAACAACACCGGTGCACCCCAAGGTGACACACTCTGCCAAATGAACCCCTTATCTAGGAGTTCCTGAAGCTGCTCCTTTAATTCCTTTAGCTCCGTTGGTGCCATACAATAAGGTGGAATATAAATAGGCTGAGTGCCTGGCACCATGACAATACGAAAATCAATGTCCTTATCAGGTGGCATGCCTGGCAGGTCTACAGAAAACACGTCTAGAAAGTCACAGAGCACAGGAACCGAATCAATAGCGGGAGTCTCACCACTGACATCCCTCACAAAAGCCAGATAAGATAAACACCCAGTCTCAACCATGCGCTGGGCCTTCAGGTAGGAAATCACCATGCTAGCCACATACTCAAAAGAGCCTCTACACTCAACCCTTGGACATCCTGGCATAGCTAAGGTCACGGTCTTAGGGTCACAATCAAGAACAACATGACACAGAGATGACCAATCCATGCCCAATATCACATCAAAATCAACCATGTTGAGTAACAGTAGGTCCACTCGGGTCTCCATACCCCCAATAGATATCACACACGACAGATACACATGGTCCACAACAATAGTATCGCCCACCGGAGTCGACACATGAACAGACGTAACTAAAGACTCACGGGGCATATCCAGAAAATAGGAATATAGGATGAAATATAAGAATATGTAGAACCAGGGTCGAATAAAGCAAAGCATCTCGGTGAAAGACAGAGACAATACATGCGATCACTACATCGAAAGCCATAGTATCTGACCTGGCTGGAAACGCATACATACGGGCCTGACCTCCACCTGCTCGACCTCCCCCTTTAGGGCGGCCTCTAGCTGACTGACTACCACCCCCGGCTGCCTGGGCGGGTGGTGAAGTAACTGGAGCTGAAGTAGAGGGCTGGCCCCTCTATTGAGAAGAACCACCAGGACGACGTGGAAACTTCCTCCACATGTGCCCATACTCGCTGCACCCAAAGAAACTCCCTAGAGCTGGAGACGAGGACTGATAGAAACCCCTGGCACACGAATGTCCGCCGGAAGAATCGTGCATAGAGGAACTCTGAACTGGTGGTGCTCAGTTGCACTCTGTAATGAGAGGCACCGAATGAAGAACGGTCTGGCTGAGAACCGCGGGAGACCACGCCCCCAAGATGCACCACTATAGGCTGGGCGGACTGACTGAGGAGGCCCGAATGAACGGCCTCTACCATGCTAAAACTGCCCCTTAGAAGGAGCACCACTAGAACCACCCGATCCACGAGGCCTCTTGGCCTCCCTCTCCTCCTGCTCTTGGTGGTGAACCGACTCAATATCTCGAGCAATATCAACAACCTGCTCGAATGTAGCATCTGATACCCTCTCCCGAGTCATGAAAAAGCGGAGATGATAAGTGAGGCCATCCATGAACCTCCTAATCCTCTCTATATCAGTAGGGACCAACTCGGTGGCATGACTAGCCAACTCCAAAAACCGCATCTCATACTGCGTCACTGATAGCTCCCCGGACGCAGCTGCTCAAAATGCCTTCGCTGCTCCTCCCTGTGAGACTGGGGTACATACTTCTCCAAAAAGATAGTAGAGAACTGTTTCCAGGTGAGGGGTGCTGAACCAACAGGCCTACGCCTCTCAAAAGACTCCCACCAAGCGAAAGAAGCACCAAAAAACTAAAAAGTAGCAAATGAGACCCCACTGGTCTCCAAAATTCCAGCAGTACGCAGCATCCTCTGACACTTATCTAGAAAATCCTGAGCATTCTCGCCCTCAGCACCACTGAATGTCGGAGGTTGTAGTCTACTAAATCTCTCCAGTCTACGCTGCTCGTCCTCTAGCATAACCGGAACCACGAAGTCCCGAACTGGAGCAACCAGCTGGGCTAGAACCGTCCCCGGTGTCTGATGGCCCTGAGTACCCTGCTCAGGTGTCCGGGCAACTGGATTCTGACTACCTCCCCCGGCCTGAGAAGTAGTGGCAACTGCCTGAGGAAGGGTGGTAGATACAGTCAAGATCTGAGCCAAGGTTTCCTGAAGACCCAGAATAATAATAGGCACTGCCGGTGCCTGAGCCTGTCCCGCTAGAGCATCTGCGGCGGGAATCTGATCCTGAACAGTACGGGGATCAACTGGTACTGCCCTGGCTGCTGCACGGGCTGGCCCTCTACCTCTACCACGGCCTTGACCGCGGCCTCGACCTCTCGCTGGTCTAGCTGGTGGCTGATCACCCTGGTCGGTAGCGCGAGTCCTCACCATCTGTGATAGAATGAAACAACAAAAGTTTAATTTCCAGAATCAATACAATGGCACGACAGAATTCAAGAAAAATGAGATTGTTCCTAAGGGTTTCGCAGCCTCTCGAAGATAAGTGCAGACGTCTCCATACCGACCCACAAGACTCTACTAAACCTGCTCATGACTGTTGAGTCCTATGTAACCTAGGCTCTGATACCAACTCGTCACGACCCCAAATCCTAAACAGGTCGTGATGGCGCTTATCGTGGAACTAGGCTAGCCAACAATCACATAATTACAGTTTTATTCCAAAATCCCAACAAATTTTTCAACCTTTCATAAAAGTATATAGAATTACTGTATCCATTAGACAAAATAAATAGTTAAACAGTCCAAACAATCCCCAAAATCCGGAGTCAACATGTCATGAGCATCTAAGGAATATGCCAAAAAGTTTACTATTATAAGATAGAACCTCCGAACGAATAACTAGGTACAACATAAGAAGAGAAAACAGAGATGTTGTGGACACTGAACAGCTAACTCTATGTCCCGAACTCCGGCTCCGCACGGAATAGATGGCTAACGCTCGGTATCAGCACATGTATCTTCACACAGGGGTACAGGGAGTAATGTGAGTACGCCAACTCAGTAGTAATGAAAATAAATCAAGTCTAAGCAATAAGAAACACATGAAATCAAATCATCAGTTCAGAATATGCACAACCTTTCTTAATATATATAATCAACGTGCCTTAAAAGCCAACTTAAGTAAAATCCTTTTGAAAAAAAAATGTGTTTTCCAACAATTTCAGAAATAATCGAAGGATTTAGTGTAAAAATGAAATAAATCATAACTAGCCCCTCGGGCAAAAACATGAATCATAAATCGCCCCTCGGGCAGAACGTCACTCACATACCTCACAGCCACTCAGTATAAGCCCCTCGGGCAACCTCACTGTCACTCATGCCTCCCAGTCACTCGGCACTCGCACTCAGTAGGTATCTGCGCTCACTAGGGGTGTGTAACGACTCAAGAGGGGCTCCTTCAGCCCAAGAGCTAATATCAAGCCACCTCGTATCATATCCTCGCAATCAGGCCCTCGGCCTCACTCAGTCAGAACCTCTCAAAAGCCTCCTCTGTCGTTTCAGTAAAACGGGGTACTCGACCCAAAAGCATCATTTTATGTTTCAAAATAGTGTAAATAAGGCTGAGTTTCGAAATCAGTTAAACACATCATGACTGAGTGTAAATCATAAATCAACAGTGAGGAAGTAGCAGTAAAAAGTCCCGAAGGTTTCTAAACAAGTCAGCACGAGGCCCCACATGGTTTATAGCCCAAATATATCAATAGTTTTAGAACACAATTTAACATATGATTTTGAGTAAAAATACGCAACTCAATAGTTGCCGCGGAGAGGACCAGGTCCAATCCAAAAAACAGTGCACGCCACATACTTGTCATCCGACATGTGCGTCATTCTAAAAATAGTGAGAAATATGATGTCCGGGGTTTCATACCCTCAGGACAAGATTTATAGCCATTACTTACCTCTACCGGGACACAATACTAGTCCGTGATGCTCTTGCCCCTCAAATTGGCTCCCGATTGCTCCGAATCTGACCAAAACCAGATTAATATCATCAATATACGCTAAAGGAACAAAACCCAATCGAAAACTATCAATTTAGACACAATTCTCGAAATTCGACCAAACAGCCCGGGGCCCATGTCTCAGAATTCAATAAAATTTATATCATTAGAATCCTCGTCCTCCCACGATTCTATACATACCAAGAACATCAAAATCGGACCACAATTGCCCACTCAAATAATCAAAATAATTTCCCAATTCTAATGCACCTAATCTCCCCAAAATTTGGGTTTAAATTCAACAAATTTCCAGTTTAATTACTTAGAAAATGATATAGAAACGAGTTAGGAAGTTGAAAACCTTACCTCCAAGTGATTTCCTTCAATTTCCTCTTCCATCCCTCTCAAAGAGCTCCCAACTCGTTCAATAATGGAGGAAAAATGAACTAATCTCGCAAAAAATGGCCTTTTAAAACATTCTGCCCAGCACCAATATTCCCTTCAGTGCGATCGCGACTCCAGCCACGCGATCGTGATGCACAGCCCAGACCACTCTACTCATTCGCATTCCAACACACGCGATTGCATAGAACAAATATCCATCCCACACACGCGCCTCAGAACCTCTATACGATCGCACAAAGGGCCACGCGATCGCACTGCTTCACCTGCCCAACCTCTGCGATCGCAATCCTTATTACGCGATCGCATAGAACAAATTGCCTGCCCCAATCTTTTACTCTACGCGATCGGGATGAATCCACGCGATCGCATTGAAGAAATCGTAGCTGCTAAAACACCAGAAAACCAGAAATCTCCCAAAGACCAAAAGTGCCCATTTGAGCATCCGAAACACACCCGAGGCCCCCGGGACCTCAACCAATCCTACCAACACAGCCCATAACATCATTCAAACTTAGTCGAGCCTTCGAAACACAAAAATTACATCAAATTCAAGCCTATGAACTTTGAAACTTCTAAATTTCGCCAATGATGTCGAAACCAACCAAAACACATCTGATTGACCTGAAATTTTGCACACATATCCAAAATGACATTACAAACCTGCTCCAACTTCTGGAATTCCATTCCGACCCCGATAGCTTATTTTCCACTTCAGATCGAAAATCGCCAAAAACTAACTTACGCAAATTCAAGCCTAATTCTACACCGGACATCAAAACTTCATTTCGAACACACTCCTAAGTCCCAAATCACCTAACGAAGCTATTTGAGCCATAAAATACGCATTTTGAGGTCGTGTACCAATAAGTCAACTCCTAGTTGACTTTTCCTACTATTAAGCCAATTTAAGAGACTCAGTGTCTCAGTTCTCACCACGACCACTCCGAACCTGAACCAACCGACCCAATACGACAAAAATAGGCTAAGCAACATACGATAAAGCAGAAATGGGGGAAACGGGGCTAATTTCACGGAACGACCGGTCGGGTCGTTACAAAACCTAATGTCGCAATTGCAACATCTACAACTGAACAAAAGGGCTAGGAGTTGAGATTTCATCTCACTCTCTCTCGTTTTAGAAACCCTAGACTCGGTAGAATGCGATTTGGAGAGGGGATTTTTACCTACAATCATTGGGTAAGTGATTCTAATCAATTTCTAACTATATTTAATGATTATATATGAGTTTTAACATCAAATTTATGAGATTCAAATAGACATTTTGGAGATTTTTTTCTAAGTTTTGAAAATGCAAAATTTAGGTTTTGAGGGTCCGTTTGGATTCCAATTTGAAAAAAACCATTATATATAGACTCGTGGAGTTATAGGTAGTTGGAATCTACCCTTGGACTCAGTTTTTGATTGAGCGGGCCCGAGGTTGACTTTTATTGATGTTTGGGGAATTGTGTAAAGATCATAGTTTTATCTATCGTAATTGGTTTTTCTAGCATTGTTTGATGTTATTAAGGCATTTTTGGTTACATTTGAGAGGTACAGAGGCGAATTTTCAGAAAAGGCTATTTTTAAGGGTAGTTTTGGCCTAATTGAGGTAAGTATCTTGCCTTACTTTGTGTGGGAGAACTACCCCTTCGGATTTGGGTTGATTGAGTTATTTGAATTATGTGGAAGACCTGTACACGAGGTGACGAGTATGTACACGAAGTTATGTGTTGTATTTTGACTGGTTTAGACTTTTAGACTTCTTTCATGTATTTAATTGAATTTGACATAAGATGTTATATCTTCCATTATTAAATTTACTTGCACATGCTCTATTTTACGTTGTTAGCACATGTTCTATCTTTTATTGTTAAGTTTGCTCTTATATGATTTAGTTGAAGTTGTTACCTCAATTATTGTCTTGTTACCTCTTTTTCTATTAAATTACTCTTATTTGAAGTTGTCATTTGGTGTGAATACCTTCATTTTGAGTTATTGAGGTTGAAGTTGTGGAAGCTATTAACATATTGAGGTTGAAGTTGTTGACTATTGAGATATCTTCCTTGTTGAGTATTTCTGATTCATTTTGTTATTATTGATATTGTTGTTCCCATTATTGGTTAAGCCATGGGCTATATGTTGTGATAATATTGGTATTATTGATTTCTGGCAAGTGTTGCGGCATATGGGCACGTGTGGTGCGAGTTGATTATTGTGTTATAATATTGATAAGCCTACGGTGGTATAAGGATAGGGGTTGATACAAGTGCGGTCAGATAAGGTGATATTTATATGTGTATTGCTAGTAAGGGAATTACTCAAGACACGCAATAAAATAAGGGGGCTAAAACACATATAGCTATTTCGAAAAAAATGTTTTTAAAAAATAAATACAAGGCTCACGCGGTGATATAAGGAAGATTGTGATTGTGAGTTGTGAAATCAGATTATAAGGTGTGGTACCTCGGTTGTGATTCTTGTTGTATATTCCATGTTAAAAAGGCTTGTTAGTTGAACAGTTGTTGTTGTTTCATCATCTGTCTTGCTTATATTTGTCCTATTTGATTATTTGTTGTTCT
Source organism: Nicotiana knightiana (assembly GCA_005239525.1). Taxonomy (NCBI): domain Eukaryota; kingdom Viridiplantae; phylum Streptophyta; class Magnoliopsida; order Solanales; family Solanaceae; genus Nicotiana; species Nicotiana knightiana. The sequence goes on from ML408706.1 coordinate 86,696, forward strand.
TATCATGTGTTCTCTCCTTGTTTCCTTTAGCGCCTTAAATTCTGTTGTTAGCTTACATTATCGTAGTTCTTTATTGTCATTCATTTCCTCGCCTTCAATTATTAGAAAATACTATACTCATTTCAATTTTCTTGTCCTAGTAGGTGTCATGACTTGGCCTCGTCGCTACTCTATCAAGGTTAGTCTTGATACTTACTAGTTATCATTGTGGTGTACTCATGTTACGCTTCTGCACATTTTAGTGCAGATCCAAGTATATCTTCTCGTGTCAGACACTAATGGTCGGACCGTATATTCTTAAGATTTCAAGGTATACCTGCTCGGGTTCCGCATGCCTCGAAGTCACCTTCTCCTTTAGTTGTATTACTGCTTATTTCCTGTTCAAAACGGTATTGTATTTAGAGATCTATAGTGCACTCTCTGTAGAGCTTATGACTCGGTTCCACTAGGTTTTGGGAATATTTGGCAGTTGTATCTATTCAGCTTTGCTATGATAGATTACCAATTTAAGTTGATATTCGAATCATTATTTTTCTAAATCTTGATGTATGTTAGGCTTACCTAGTCTTAGAGACTAGGTGCCATCACCACATCCTAAGGTGGGAATTTGGGATCGTGACATATAGTTAGACTATGCCAACAACATAAAACTTCATAGTCGCACCTCTTTGAATATAGAGGAACCCATTCTAAGTTTTCACCCCAAATTCGAATGGCTTCCAGCTTTGTAGAGTGTGCGTCCCCCTCGATGATATGCGTGTCAATTTTTAGATCAGTATGTATAAATATAGGTTTACTCTCTAAGGCGAGAATAAATACCATATCACTTATCATCCCACAAATCAGTATAACAATATAGCATATGTTTTCAAGATAAGGTTTGATTATATGTTCACTTTCTCACTAATGCCATACGATGTTTTTAGCTCCTTCGTTCTTTTTATTTCTTTTACCAGCTATTAAAGGTAAGTTTCATATACATTTTGGGAAAGCAAGTGATGTCACGACCCAAATCCCACCGGGACCATGATAGCGCCTAACTCAACCCACTAGGAAAGCCGACCAATATAAATACAGCTCAAACAGAAGGTCAACAAATAAATAATAAAATAAGTGCACTCAAATAAATACAACTATTTCAAGAAATTGTAGTACAAGTCACTAGCCACTAAGATTAAGAAGTACAACAGGAATATTTCATTTGTTTGGAATTTACAAAACTACAATACAAGTCCTAAAATACCATGAACACAATATTATTTTGCAACTGGAATGTTGGTACATCTTCAAAGCTAGTATTCGGCTTGCACAATAGCTCAGCTCCAAAATCTATACGTAAGGTGCAGAAGTGTAGTATGGGTACAACCCACCCCATGTACTCATTAAGTGTCAAGACTAACTTCAACAAAGTAGTGGCGAGGTTTAGTCAAGAGATACTAACTTTATATAAGCCAAGAAAGAGCCAAGGAAAAAGGGATGTCAATAATAAGTGTCCAATCAAAGAAAAAGATAATAAGCCTACTTTTTTCAAATGACCAAATCAAAGCATATACAAATGCACCAAATCCGCAAATAAGGGAGATGTGCACCAAGTAGTTTTAACTCAAATAAGTTTTATATGAGAGTGGTGATGCATGACAAAGTCTCAATTTCACATTAATTTTAAAATATCATTTATATGAATACTTCTACATGAGTCTAAATGTAACGACCCGGCCGGTCGTTCCGTGAGATTAGCCCCGTTTTCCCTGTTTATGCTTTTTCATGTGTTTCTTAGCCTATTTATGATGTGTTGGGTAGGTTGGGTCAGGTTCGGAGCAGTCGTGGTGAGAAATGAGACACTTAGTCTCTTAAATAAGCTTAAAAGTTGGAAAAGTCAACCGGGAGTTGACTTATATGTAAACGACCTCAAAATGTTGATTTTATAGCTCGGATAGCTTCGTTAGGTGATTTAGGACTTAGGAGTGTGATCGGAATGTGGTTTTGAGGTCCGCAGTAGAATTAGGCTTGAATTGGCGAAATTGAGTTTTGGCAATTTTCGGTCGGCAGCGGAATATTAGCTATCGGGGTCAGAATGAAATTCTGGAAGTTGGAACAAATTCGTAAGGTCATTTTTGATGTGTGTGCAAATTTTCAGGTTAATCGGACGTGTTTTGGTTAGTTCGGCATCGTAGATGATTTTCGAAAGTTTTTGTGGAATCTTAGGCTTGAATCATGGGTTGAATTGGAGTTTCGATGTTATTTTAGGTGTTCTGAGGGTTCGACTAAGTCTGGGTGATCATTTATGACTTTGTTGCATTTTTGGTTGGGGTCCCAAGGGGCTCGGGTTGATTTCGGATAGCCTTCAGGGAGTTTGAAGTTGGAGAAATGCAGCAGAAATTTGATGTCCTTCTGGTGTGGCCGCACCTGCGGAAGGGAAGCCACAGGTATGATGGCCGCATGTGCGGACAAGGGGTGCAGGTGCGGATTCTTGGTAGACTGGAGGAGATCTGCAGGTGCGAGGTTTTTACCGCGCTTGGAAGCTGCAGGTGTGGATAGTTAGCCGCAGGTGCGAGTTTTGGTCCCTTAAGTGAAACGCGCAGGTGCGCACCTGGGACCGCAGGTGCGAGAAAAGGACCACAGGTGCGGTCATCACTGGGCAGAACATATAAATAGGACCCTTAGCGATTTTTGGGCCATTCTTCCACCATTTCTACACAGGTTTGAAGCTTTTGAAGGGTTTTGAAGAGGGATTTCGAGATTTCTTCGTAGAGGTAAGACTTTTGGACTTAAAACTCGTTATGTGTGATTAATGGTGAAATTTGTGGGAAATTAGTACAAAAATTGGGTAATTAAGGATTGAAATTAGAGACTTTAAATTTAGGACTTGAGGGGTCATTTGAAGTCCGAATTTGAGGTTCTTTGTATGTATAGACTCGTGGGAGGATGAGGATTCTTGTGGTGTAAATTTTATCAGATTCTGAGACGTGGGTCCGGGGGTCGGGTTTTGCCAATTTCGGGATTTTTGTGTAATTTTGATAATTTTTGAATGGGCTTCGCCCCTTGGCATATAATAATGATATGAATCTGATTTTTGGTAGATTCGGAGCATTCGGAGGCCGAGTCTAGAGGCAAGGGCACTATGGGCTAGGATTTTAGCCGGTTTTGAGGTAAGTAACATTTTCAAACTTGGTTCTGAGCGTTCGAAACCCCGAACTATATGATATATGACTATAATTGAGGTGACGCACATGCCAAGTGACGGGCGTGCGGGCGTGAACTGAGTATTTGTGGCCTGGCTCATCCCATGGCACTGTATAGTAGTTATTACGGATTGATATCCGCGTGTCTATTAATGTGGTAATGTGAACATCTTAGGAATCATGTTAAGTATAAATGCAAAGGCTTCATGCTGAAAATGCTGAGACCTGAGTGGTCGTATAGTACTGTCTCATTTTTTGATAACTTGATTTCATATAATCAGTCCTGTTATAGCATATCATTTCATGCCTCAGTCTCAGTAATTGTTAATTATATGCATATTTATCATTGTTTTGGGCTGATTTATACATCTGTGAGCCACGTGAGTGAATGGAGAGTAATGACTGAGTGAGGCCGAGAGCCTGTTGTTGAGACAGTTATGAGATCAGACTGCATACCGCAGCGATACTTTAATCATGCCTTTGTTGGCTTGATATAGCGCTTGGGCCAATAGGGCCCCTTAGGAGTCTTTACACCCCTAGTGAGTGCATTGATAATGAGGGATGGATCTTCCCTGGACATGGACCTTGTCCGAAGTTGATGATATGTGAGGGATGGATCGTCCCTGGACATGGATCTTGTCCGTTTGTTGTGTTCCGGAGATGGATCTTCTCCGTGGGGCTGGATTGGCCTTTTTTCTCAGTACCAAGTGACTACAGTCACCGATGATTATGTACATTCCGGGATGGACCTTCCCTGGGCCTGAGAGCCATATAAGGTATTGAGTGGATTGCCATGTGAGGGTTGTGAGCACTATGTGCATTTGCACACTGGTTTCATATATTTATATAATGGCAGGTAGAGTATTCCGGCATACTTGGAATATTTTGTATATTTTCTGATAAAATGTTAGCATGTCAAATTTCTATACGTTGTTTATTGTAAATCCCGAGGTTTAGTCTGTCACTACCTCTCAGCCCATAGGTTGGGTTCGTTACTTACTGATTTGGTGTACTCACGTTACCCCCTGCACCTTGTGTGCAGATCCAGGTACACCGGGACCCGGTAGTGGATACTGAGCAGCTGTCAGAGTTTCTTCGGAGTCATCGAGGTAGCAGATGGTGATTGCGACCTCGTCTTCTCCTCCTTTATCTTATTGTCGCACTTTTATTATTACAGACTATGTTGTCATTTCCTCTATTTTTACATTTGCACGTTGTAGTAGCTCGTGACTTGGTGACACTAGATCCGGGGTTGGAATTGGAAAATGTGTTTTAAAAGTTGTTAACTTTCAAATGGATTATTATAAATATTCTGCTTCTAAATTTATGAATTTTTCAAAAAATAAAATTTAAACTTGGATTCAACGAAATGTAAGGCTTGCCTGATTCTACGACATGCGCCATCACGACTAAGGATTTGGGGTCGTGACACTAAAATAACTATGTATGATAAAGACTCGACATGTACATCAATATGGCACCTGCAACTGTCCAACAATCCACTAACAAGTCCCATGCATATGTAAAATGCATGAATGTGCATATGCCTATAATATGCATGAATGTTTCCGCATGAGTCTAGCATGTAAATGCATGCTCAAGCCTCAACCATTATATCCAACATAACCCATGTGTTCCAACATGATCTAGCATATACCATGTGCTCTAACACGATACGCGTATCACCTACGTTTACAGGGCCTAATGTAATTTGGGTAATCACCTCACTCCGGAGGGACGGATTCATATCCAAGTGTCACATGACAGAAACCTCGTGCCATAACACTATTACAACAACTGCACGATATAAATCTCGTGCCATAATAATATCAATATCACAATAACTGCTCGGAAAAATCCTCGTGCCATAATAATATCCGCACAATATAAACCTCGTGCCATAACCATATCATACATACAAATAGCTCACGTGCCATAATCATCTCAACACCTACAAACAACTCACGTGTTGTAACCTCATCCCATATAAGAGAACCATATGCAGATATGTATGTATATGAATAAGAGATAAGCATAGACATGGATAGAGAAATAACCATGTAGGGATATATGCATGTGTACAAGAGATGATCTTTATACATATGTGTAATGTATGACTACAGTTCCAACATGTAATATGTCATACAAATAGCCTTCATGTCCAAATAAAGCATAAAAAGCCTAGACATGATCTCTAGCATGAATAAGAAATCTTAAGTACTCATACAAATAATTAAAGCATATTACAATTAGAGCATATACCAAATGAGGCATAATGAAACCCTACATCTACCCCAAGCATGATATAACCTCGGTGCCCGCATATATACTCGTCACCTTGCATATACGCTCCTGCACACATAGTATGAAGCATGTAAGTCTATTTAAAAAAAAATATTTCCTTAAGTCGAGGTTAAGCAAGATGCTTACCTCAGCCCGGTTTGGCTCTGTTCTTCAAAATATGCCTTTTCTAGTTACAAATCCACAAATAAGTCCAATCTAGTCCATACAATACTCAACGAGGTCAAATAAAGTTCTAAAACCCAACTCTAAAAGTTTTAATCTTTAATCAAATCTCAAAAATCAACACAAAGTCAACTCGGGCCATACGGTCAAAACCTAAATCCAAGGTCGGATCCTATTGACTCATAACCCCATGAGTCCAAATATATGATTAGTTTCAAAATCCAAGTCCAACTCGATTTTTAAAACCTCAAAATTCATTTCCTTAAGTTTTAGACAGAACCCCTAATTTTTCTTCTTCATCCCATGGTTTGACGTTAAATCTAGTGATAGATTCATGTATAATCCATAGGTATATGTTAGAACAACTTAATCAAAGCTTGTCGATGAAGATCTAGGCCGAAACCTCTCAAAAACGAGATCCCCAAGTCTCCAAAGTGGTGAGGAATAAAATAATATCACAAATTTTGATATTTAAACAATAATTATGAACCTATACAGTGGTGACCGCACTTTCCTAGTGTGGGTCACACGCATGGCTGCACTTCCATTGGATGTCGCAATTTAGGCCTTTTGGCCGCACTTAGATGATATTACCAATGACTGCACTACTACCTTCATTAAAATGGTCATTACTTTTTGTCCAAATATCCAAATGATGAATGATTTAAAATGTTGGAAACGTGAATCAAAGAGCGACATCTTTTGTTTTGGATAATCCCCAAATTCATTATAGGTTGTGAGGTATAAACTTCAGAAGTCAAACTAACAAACTTGCATATCCCTGTTGCGGCCCATAGTGCAGTACGCACTTTTCCCATTGCCCGAGCACTTAGGAGATTGCCTTCACACTCGAGGCATTGTCTTGGCATTGTAAAAGTGCCCTCCGCACTCCAAAAAGTGTCCTCTGCACAATTGAAGCTACAGAACATCATCAAAGTGCATAAATGTTGAAACTTTTTCGAAACTCACCTGAACCTCCTGGACCCCTATCTAATTATCCCAACTAGTCGGTATACCCTATATAAACTAGTCCAAATGATCAAAACACATCCAGGAACATCACATCTAAGAATTAAGATCCAATATAAAATATGAAATTTCTTAAGTTCTTCATATTTCCAACATTTAACCAAAAGCGATGAGTCCTTCCTAGGCCGCCGAGACCCGGTTCGTATATACGTACAAGTTAAATTATCATATGAACCTATTTGAACATTCAAATCATGAATCTGAGCTTGTTTACACAGACTTTTGTCAACTCTTTCAACTTTAAATCCTTAATTAGTAACTAAGTATTTTAAATAATTTTCGAACCTATCGGAACTCGAACAAACCATACATGAAATTCATAATATATCATATGAATCTACTCGAGGTTTCAGATCATAGGGAGACATACGAGAACTCTAAATGACTGATCGTTACAAGTGAAAATAAATTGTTCAATGTGATATGGGTTGTAGTTATGATGGCCAAGATCCTTATAGTATTGCATAGCGCATGTAAAGTTAGAACCATGTAATGGGTAGGAAGATTCTCGTAAATACGTCAAAAGATGTTCCAATCAATGGTGTGCTGTCACGACCGAAAATTTCATCGGAGACGTGATGGCGCCTAACACCACTTTCTAGGAAAGCCAACAACCAGATGTGCATATAAACTTAAATGATAGAATGAAATAGTCTCAAATGCGGAATAATATAAATAACTGAAATCAAAATAGCGATACAACGGAAAACCATCCCAAAATCTGGTGTCACCGAGTACATGAGCTCTACAGAATAAGTAAATACAAGGTTGGAGTCAAATACAATATTGTTTGAAAGACGAAACAACAATAACATGAAATAAGGAAAGAGACTTCAACACCTGCAAACAGACAACAATGCTACTTCAAAATCTCTAAATAGTCTGGATCCAACTCACTAGCAGCTACCATGATTAGCAACACCTGGATCTGCACATGGAGTGTATAATATAGCATGAGTACAACCGACACCATGTACTTATTAAGAAGCAAGCCTAGCTTCGGGTTGAAAGTACTAACGTGATTGGCAAGTTCCAATATTCATTTTCAGCAGCTAACACCAAAAATAATAGTGTAATAATAGTAAAAGGAAAAGTAGCTCAATAATATCAAGTTCAACTCTACCACATTAAGAGGAAAATAAGCATGTCTAGATATATCAGTCAAGGCGTCAACTTTCAAGGCAACATATATCAAATAGCATGAGGAAAGTACAAGTCCATGCCTGCATGACACACTAAAACCAACAACATCACATTAAAATTATCAAGTAAACACAAATCTCAGCACATCACAATGCCTGGAAAAATTACCCCTTAATTATACTCTCAGCACGCTTATGGTGGCTGGCTCGAAGCCCCTGAATCATCACACAAACTCAAACTCAGCACTGTATAGGTGCTTGGCATAAGTCCCTCACTAAGCACATATCAAGCCTTGCACTCATAGGGTATACAAGACTCCGGAGGGGCGAAACCTAGCCCAAGCGCTAATTGGATCAAAGTCAACCCAATCTGGGTCCTGAGCATCCCCTCGCAATCAAGATCACACTCTAACAATCAATGCCACTTAGCCCAATATGGGTCTAGACCCAAATGTCTCCTCACATTCAATATCAACACGGCTCAACGGCCCAAAATCAGCACCAATCTGCTCAAGTTTCAATATGTTCGACATCACATTGTACCGTACTCAAGAATACCACACAGAATATGTCAACATACCATAACCCAACTCAACTCAAGCCACACAAATAAGGACACTAACAGCATGTTAGATAACATAAAAAGAGTGCACATAGACAGAGATATAATATGAAGATATGATATTGTGAATAAAAATATGACTACAGTTAAGGAAAACAAGTCAACATAGCAAAAATAGCTTTATCATGCCTCAAACAGTTAAGTACCAAGCCAAAACATGCTCTCTAACATGGATAGCTCACGTAGTCATACAAGTGAGGAAAACGTAATTGATTCCAAATAATAATGCTCCAATATTTATCAAATTGCACAAAGTCAACCAAAAACTCAACTCGGATTGCTTTCTAAAAACCGACCAAAGTCACGAATCCCGACTACACACTCGAATACAAGTCCAAATATACAAGTTTCATCCATCAGTCTCTTAATCGAAATCTTTATTTTTCACTCTAAAAAATAATAGTCAAAATCTCCAAATTTCTCTTTCAAATCCCATAATCCATGTGTAATAATTCATGGGGAAACAAGATATACTATTAAAATCAAGTAGAAATCACTAACCCACTTGCTTTGTGTGAAAATCCTCTTCAAAAATTTCCCCTCTTTAAGTCTAGGATTCAAAATATAATAGAATGGGCTAATATTACTAAATAAGAACTTCATAGAGTCTGCCTGGCAATACCCTTAGTAAACGTGGTCCAAGACTCGCATTCGCGAAGAACAATCCAGCCACTGCCCAAAAAGATCCTTCACGAATGCATTCCACTCCCCGCGAGCGTGATGCAGTGGCATACTAAGTCCACGCGAATGAAGTACCTTTCTCGTGAATGCGAAAGCCAAACTTTTTACCAACTTCAGCAACCCATACCTCTATGTGAACGCGAGACCAAGCACGTGAATACGAAGACCACTGACCACAAAACTTCGCGAGCACATCATTCTGTCCCCAACACGTAGAACAAAGACACTTGACCCTAAATAAGCCTCCAAGATCGCGCGACTTGCTCCGCGATCGCAAATCACACCAGACATTAGCACTAGTCGGAAATCTCAATCAATCTCTAGGTGGTCTACCCGAGCCATCCATGACCCCATCCAGCCATACCAAAAAGTCTGTAAATACTACACGGACCTATTCAAAGCCTCCAAACACATGCACGACTATCACATATATGAATCGACGATGAAACCATAAATTAAACTTCTTTTAAGTTCATAAGCTTCCAATCAAGCGTTTGATTCCTATCAAACCAACTCGGAATGCAACCAAACTTTGAAAACAAGTCCCAAATGACATGACAAACCTATTCCAAGTCTCGGAACAACAATCCGAACCCGATAATATCAAAGTCAACTCCCGAGTCAACCCATGAACCTTTCAAACCTTCAAATTTTCAACTTTCAACAATTAGGGCCAAAACATCCTAGGAACCACCAAATTCAAATCTGGATATACGCCTAAGTCCAAAATCTCCATACGAACATATTGGAACTATTAAAACACCAATCTGAGGTAACCTACTTGAAATTCAAATCTTGGTCAACTCTTATAATTTAAGCATCCAACTATGGGGAAAGGAGCTCAAATACACAAAATCACTGACCGGATCGTTACATTCTCACCCTCTTAAACTCAGAGAATAACCTTCTCACCCATCATGAAAGCCAGATCACAAAGCTTCCAGTCAACATACTTTTCTGCCTAGAATGTACTGTACAAAGCCTCTCCTAAATCAATTTCACCCTCTATAAAGCATCACAAACAAAATATGTGCCCAATAGCCTAGCCTCGCCAAGCTCAAACCAACCAACCGGAGAATGACATTTCCTCCCATATAATGCCCATATGATATGGATTCTCTATTGATAACCATTGTTGTATGCAAACTACGCCAATGGAAGAAACTGATACCACTGGCCTCCAAAATCAATGACACATGCTCTCAACATACCCTCCAAAATTTAAATGGTCGGCTCAGACTGCCCATCCATCTGAGGGTGAAATAGTGCTCAACTCAACGTGACAAACTCACACTAAACCGCTCTCCAAAAATAAGAAGTAAATTGAGTGACACAATCTAATATAATAGGCACACGCACACCATGAAAGAGGACAATCTCCTTGATATATATCTTAGCTAACTGCTCCCAAGTGTAGGAAGTCACAAGTGGAATGAACTACATAGAGTTGGTCAGTCTGTCCACAATAACCCAAACAACGTCAAATCTCCTTAATGTCTCTGGTAATCCTACCACAAATTCCATGTTGATACGCTCCACTTCCACTCTGGTATATCTAAAATCCGAAGCAAACCACCAGGTCTCTGATGCTCATACTTGACCTACTGACAAATCAAACACCAAGAAACATATCCAACAATGTACTTTTTCATCCTCTGCCACTAGTAATGCTACTTAAAATTATGGTACATCTGCATAGCACCTAGATGAATGGAATACCACGAACCATGAGCCTTCTCAAGAATCAACTCCCTCGATCCCTCCATATTAGGGACACAAATCTAGTCCTGAAGCCGCAATACACCATCATCGTTGATAGTCACCTCTTTAGCACGACCTAGCTATACCGTCCTTAAGGACAAGTAAATGGGGATCATCATCTGACGAGCCTTAATGCTCTCAAATAAGGACGACTGAGATACAACATAAGAAAGGACCCTTCAGGGCTCCAAAATATCCAATCTCAGCAACCTATTGGCCAAAGTTTGAACATCCATATCCAAAGGCGTCTCTCCGACTAGAATAAATGCTAAACTCTATATACTCTTCGTCCTCCTACTCAAGGCATCAGCTTCCATATTAGCCTTCCCCGGATAATAAAGCATAGTGATATCATAATCCTTCAACAGCTTCAACCATCTCCGCTGCCTCAAATTCAAGTCTTTCTGTTTAAATAGATGTTGGAGACTACGATGATACGTATACACCTGACAAGATAATATAGGGTGTTCTTAGGTAGGTACGGTATGGTATTTAGATATTTTGATTCGGTATTTTTGGTATTCGGTTTTCTTATACCAATACCGTACCTAATTAAATTTTATATGGTTTGGCTTTTAACCTTTCGATTTCGATTTATTTGGTACGGTAACTTTGATTTTTTCGGCTCTAAAGAAGCTTTTGAATTTTATATTTAGGAGAGGAAAACACCTTAACTATCCAACAAAATCAATTATGAATCTAGCAACACTACACATCATATATAGGACTTCTACAAACAGGAGCATAACATTAGAATAATATTTACAAACTTCATCAACATGTAAATATTTATGGTCTAAAGCTCTAACTTGCATCTCCATAATGCACCAGACACCATCAACCTTCTCAAAATGTGACCAAAATAAGTTTTTCACAATTGTTCTTTACAGAAACCATTCGTGTAACATCCATTAACCACATAGATAAAAAATAGGTATTGCACAAGCTTTAACAAAAGAACATGGAACTAGAAATATTCTCCTAAAGCTCTCTGGTAACTTCATGCCGCAAGGATGATAGAATATTTAAAACTAAATCAATATCTAAAAAATTAAATTGATGACATTTATCAACTAAATAAAAGCTTGACTTACCATATGTGTTGCAACTAACAACTATATATCAACGATGCAAGGCTATGTTCCATTGTTGGGCAAGGCTAAAGAGAATTCAAGGTAACTTGTTATGCAATATGAAGAATAAACTAATTGAAAATATCAATATAGAGTGCATACAAATAAAATTTTCTTACCAAGTTTAAATTGCACGAGGTAATATATATCTTCCTCAACCCTAACAGGAAGTAATTCGATTCGGAGCCAATATTGACAACACACAAGATCTTCTACTAATTTGGGAGTCAATGAGCTCCTAAAACAATCAATAACATGGCCTCGCGTACTAAAAGCACTCTCTAATGCCACACTAGATATAGGAATTTCCAAAACATCACGAGTAATATCGGCAAAAATCAAAAATCTAGGTTGTTCACTTTTCACCAAAGAAAAAAATCAAAACCATCAACCCCATCATCACATTTTTCGTCTAGATACTTCACTAACTCTGTTTTATCACATGAATTCCCATTTTCAGCTTTGTGCCTCTTGTACTGTTGTGAAAATATTGCCTTTAACTTTTTAGATTGAGTTCCATGACTACTTGCACTTGACGTCTCTGATGACATACTTGATGAAGAAGATGAAGCATGATCATTTTTTGAATGTTTCTTTACATACTCATTAAACAAAGAAGTCATGTAGCTTTTCACTTTGCCTACTATATTTTTCCTATTTCTTCCCTGAACATGCTCACAAGTGCATAAGTAACTTATTCAAACTTATGGCGCGGATCCAAAATACATGCAATAAAGATCATCTTGTTCATCTTTTCTGGAGTACCTCAGTACATGTCACATTTTTCTTTCGTCTTTCTTGCCATTGAACTCAAGTCAACGTTATCTTCTGCTATCAAACTTTTCAAATGATAATGAAGTTTACATATTTCAACAAAGTGAACATTTGATGTAACATAAAGTAACCTAAATATCTTCAAGGTAAGTATAAAAAAAATTTCAAGAAATCTCACCATGAGCCTCGCACTTTCCCAATTAGAACTTACAAGTGAACCTACAAATTTTCCATTTTCACACGCATGAGTAAGAACATAAGACAACACTCCATGATCAAGAACACCATAACTTGCAAATGCATGCTCGAATTCTTTTGCTACATTTAACATCAAGTAGGTGGAGTTTCACCTAGTAAATACATTTAAGCATAGTGATTTTTACATGCAATCTTTTCAATTTCACAATATTCTTTAAACTTTTTCCACCTCGCAGGAGATTGCCTAATATATCTTACTACTTATCTAATGCGTCTCACAAAATCGACAACTTCTTTCATACCATCTTGAACAAAAATATTGGACAAAAGTTTATTATTAGTTTGTGCATATTCTAATCTTTGTCAATAAAGTGAGTCATAATGCATATATAATTAATCTTTTTTAATGAGTTCCATGTGTATGTAGTAAGACAAACTCTTGTTTTGTTTATTTGGAAAGTTTCTTGAGTTTCTGTTTCTCTTCACCATAAAGATCAAAACAATCCCTAGTCATTGTATGGCGAGAAGAAACCTGAAATTAAGGACATAAATCACTCACAAAGTTCTTAAAACCTTCTTTTCAACATGGCTAACATGTTGCTTATCAAGAATTATCATTTTAGCTAAAGCCTCTCTGCAAAGTTCTTGATCAAATTTCCAAGAGACGGGTATTCCCACATCCTTTTACCACCTGGAATCGATTGAAAGCCTTTGAATCTTTGATCTATTCTGATGTTATATGAAAATTTCACAAACCTGCTCATATGACCTTTCAATCCACACATGCCATTTTTGCTATTAAGATCTTCCTTGTTAAAATCACAGTGTCTACATTTTACAATTTTTATCCCATTAGGACTAGCAACCATCCTTTTAAAGTGTTCCCCACAACAGATCTGTAAGGCCCCATGAATTTCTATAGCTAATTCGATCAATTTCGAGCTTAGGAATACAATTGAATTTAGACCTGAACTTCATGAGAAATTACTAGAGTGGATAATGTTATTTGGATATTTGGGGATAATTATTTTATTAATCTTTGAGTGTTGGATCAATGAAAAATACTTAGATGTTAATTTCAAAGAAATAAGACTGGGTTAAAGATAGTGAACTATCTCCCCATAGCACAGTTATAGCACAGGAGAGAAGCAAGAATTTTAGCAAACAGCGAGCTAAAGCTCTATAGCACAACTATAGCACCAGCGAAAAAAAATATTGTTCCTAGACCTATTAGTACATGAGCAGGGAGAGAGATAAAAACGGGATTTCAAGGCTAGGCTTTTCTCTCCACCATCCATTCGACCAAGGCTCAGTGAACTATCTCCCCATAGCACAGTTATAGAACATGAGAGAAGCATGAGTTTTAGCAAACCAGTGAGCTAAAGCTCTATAGCACCAGTGAAAAAAATATTTTACTTGGACCTATTAATACATGAGTAGGGACAGAGAAACAAAAGGGATTTCAAGGTTAGGGGTTTTCTCTCCCCCACCGATCCGACCAAGGCTTCCAATACACACTAAAAGAGAGGTTTTAAGTGTGTTTTTATGATGATTTTACTTATCAATAACTAGTTACAATAGTATTTTGTCTTGTATTCCATATGATTTCTTCAAAATCTCAAGAGCATCCCAAAAGTTGGCTTTAAAATTTGTGCTTCAAGAAGTAAATCTTCACCCTTAAACCTACATGCATGGATTGTTAGTAAATATATGAGAAATAAATAAGTATTAGAACTTATGGGATGGTGATTGAAAGACATAAGTGCTTAACCTAAATTATTGGATGTTGTAGAGATTTTATAACGAGTTAATTAATAAAATTTTATGGGTGTGAGTTCATTGATGATTATAAATATACTAAAGAAGGCAGTTAGTAGACAAAGAATGTGGTAGTATCTCTTCTTAGTAGGAAAAAGGGATTGTTGAGTAAACAAATACAATTACTAAAGGTAGTAGGATGTTATGCAGTCTAGGTGTTTGATAAAATGCCTAAATAACCTAAAATTTGGAAATTTTTACTAATATTGGTCTAATTATATTATGTTGATGTGGATTGAAGTTGTAAGAGTAGTAGGAAGTTTTAGTATCACTAAATAACTGAATCAAGGTGTGTTGGCTAAACTCTTTTCTAAAATTGAAATCCATGAGTTCCTCGTAAGTTCCAAATGTGGTTTGTCCAAACTTCTATTCCTATTGTTTCAAATTTCTTCCAATTGTTAATTTACCTAAATTCTTATGTACTCGAGTCATGTTTAAATTTCATCTATCATATTATGCTCCCCCTTCATAAGAAGAATGTTTACATATTGTGCTCCCATAAGGGGGAGCATAATATAATAGAGGAAATTTAAACATGACTCAAGTACATAAGAATTTAGGTAAATTGACCATCAGAAGAAATTCGAAACAATAGGAATAGAAGTTTGGACAAACCACATTGAAACTTACGAGGAACTCATGGATTTCGATTCTAGAAAAGGAGTTTAGCTAATATACCTTGATTCAGTTCTTTAGTGATATTAAAACCTCCTCCTACTCTTATAACTTCAATTCACATCAGCATAATATAATTGGACCAATATCAGTAAAAATTTCCAGGTTTTAGGTTATTTAGGCATTTTATCAAATACCTAGACTGCATAACATCCTACTACCTCTATTAATGGTATTTGTTTATTCAACAATCCCTTCTTCCTACCAAGAAGAGATACTCCCATATCCTTTGTCTACTAACTGCCTTCTTTAGTATCTTTATAATCAGTGAACTCACATCAACAAAATTATACTAATTTACTCATTATAAAATCTCTACAACTTTCAATAATTTAGGTTAAACACGTATGTCTTTCAATCACCATCCCATAAGTGATAATACTTATTTATTGCTAATATATTTACTGATAATCCATGCATGTAGGTTTAAGGGTAAAGAATTACCTCTTGAAGTCCAAATTATAAAATCCTACTTTTGGGGTGATCTTGAGATTTTAAAAAAAAATCCTATGTATATAAGACAAAACCCTATTGTAACTAGTTATTGAGAATTGAAATCATCATAAAAATATACTTAAAACCTCACCTTTAGGGTGTATTGGAAGCCTTGGTCGGATCGGTGGTGGAGAGAAAAGTCCTAGCCTTGAAATCCTTTTTGTTTCTCTCTCCCCGCTCATGTACTAATAGGTCCAAGTACATTATTTTTTTCACTAGTGCTATAGTTGTGCTATAGAGATTTAGCTCACTGGTTTGCTAAACTTTCTGCTTCCCTCATGTGCTATGGGGAGATAGTTCACTGAGCCTTGGTCGGATGGATGGTGGAGAGAAAATCCTAGCCTTGAAATCCCGTTTGTTTCTCTCTCCCTGATCATGTAATAATAGGTCCAGATACAGTAGTTTTTTTCACTGGTGTTATAGTTGTGCTATAGAGCTTTAGCGCACTATTTGCTAAAATTCCTGCTTCCCTCATGTGCTATAACTGGTGCTATGGGGAGATAGTTCACTATCTTTATCACAGTCTTATTGCTTTGAAATTCACATCCAAGTATTTTCTATTTCCTTTATATACAAAAGTATTTTTGGGAGTATTGTTAGTGTGTCGAGGAAGGGTGGATTGTAAAGGCCCACACCCAAAACTACATATGTCGGTGTAGGAGATGATTGAGAGAAAAATTTCCTTGTACTATGATGAGATTATTCCTCTTATTGGGATGAGTTTATTGTTAGCATCAGTTTTGTTCCCATGCCGACCCACACGATATTGTGGGGATACAGCTTAGCCGATCGAGCGATTATCGGACACCATGTCGCACACATGGTGATATTGTATTTCCATGTCAACCCGCATACATAGCAATGAGCCGACTTAGCCGATTTGACATTAGTTAGTTTTACAAATGAGCCGACTTAGCCGATTTTATTTGACATTAGTTAGTTTTACCCACTCAAAAGTTTTAGTTAGTTTTACCCACATTATTGTGGGTTGTGTATTGAGTGGGTAAAACTAACTAAAAATTTTATTGTAACTGTCGGATACTTCCTCTTCTAAATTATGAACTTGTAATATTTTAATAATTGTTAATGAAGCTTCTTTGAGTAATGAAAATTGGTGTTGCATGTTTTATTCTCTCAATGGTCTAACTCTTGCTAGTATTTATCTTCAAACTATTCATGGGTAAGGTTGAAAGATAGGAACTAAATAGACTTGCTTGACTTGGGTAACTCAGTTGAGTGCCGATTCCGCTCCCCAAGGTCGGGGCGTGATAAGATATTTCTGTCATGCCTTTCCTTTTATTGTTTGAATCAACTCCACTTGTAGCTGTGGTTTCATTTGAACCCCCACTTTCAGCTATCGTACTTTGAATTTCTGCTATCTGTGAAGATATCGATAAGGTTATGAAACACCCTTATATATATATATATGTGTGTGACATCTATATGATACAGGAATGTATACCAAAAAAGTAAACCTGAAGGAATGATGTACCAAAAAGTAAAATATGAAGCATATGACATCTATATAAGAGCAAAGAAACGATAAAGAAGTATAAATATACCAGCAAAAGAACATAAAAAATATTGTATCAGAATTCAATTTTACTACAACATTGCAATCACCTTTTTATTCTTTCAGTAATTTTGATGTAACCAAAACCCCTAGTCCATTGGTGCACATCTTCTTTCAATAATAACTTACCAATCATAATAGGGAGAGAGATGAAAAAGTAGAGAAAAGGAGTAGAAGATTGATAGAGAGATATAAAAAATAGAGAATAGGAGTAGAAGATAGATAGCTATATAGAGAGAGAGGGGAGATCGAGAGTGTACCTACTGCGAACCGTGAGCGAAGGAAAAAGCTAGAAGCCAGACGAAACTTGCAGCGAGAGAGCTGGAGAGATTTGTCTATGGTCTGTCTAAGTTGAAGTAAGATTTGAAAATGATGGATTTTATATTTCTAAACCTAAACCTAAAATGGATGAAACAGCTAGGTGTAAGCAGGTGACCAAATAAATAGGGGGGGAGGTACGTATACTAAAAATAAAAGGTGGAAAATATTTTAAAAACTAAGACTAAAGGGAAGTAAAATTTTATAACGTTTATATTTATGTTATAAAGAATAATATGTATATTATATAACTTAGTATATATTTCGATAATTTGAAAAAAAAATACCAAATATCATACCTAATACCAAAAAAAAAAAATTAAATTTCGGTATGGTAATCGGTGTTTACCAAATTATGTATAGCCCTACAAAAAATTCCATATAAGTAATATCTCCAAATCTTGAGTGTGTGTACATAAGTTGCTAACTCCAAATCATGCATCGGGTAGTTATTCTCATGGGGCTTCAACTAGTACGACGTGTAGGCAATCACTCTAACATCCTGCATCAACACACACCCACTACCAACCTGTGAAGAATCACAATAAACCATATGTGATCTTGATCCTGTAGGCATAATCAACACTAGAGCTGTAGTCAAAGCACTCTTGAGCTTCTGAAATCTCTCCTCACACTCATTTTAATACCTAAGCGGAGCGCCCTTCTAAATCAATTTAGTCAATGAGGTTGAAATAGATGCAAATGCCGCTATAAAGCGACGGTAATACCCATCAAAATCCAAAAAGCTCCTAATTTCCGTAGTGGTAGAAGGTCTGGTCTAACTCTATACTACCTCATTCTTCTTCTGGTCCACCTTGATCCCATTTCTAGATACCACATGACCCAAGAATTCCACCGAGTTTAACCAAAACTCGCACTTGGAGAACTTAGCATACAACTTATTCTCACGCAAAGTCTGAAGCACAAACCTCAAAAGTTTCTCGTGCTCTTCCTTACTACGAGAATAAACCAATATATCATCAATGAACACAACGACAAAAGAATCTAAATAAGGCTAGAAGATATTGTTCATCAAATGCATGAAAGTTGCTAGGGCATTAGTCAAACCAAAAGACATCACCAAAAATTCATAATGTTCATAACGAGTCTGAAAAGCAGTCTTAGGCATGTATGAAGCCCTAATCTTCAACTGGTGATACCCCGATCTCTGGTCAATCTTCGAGAACAACTTGGCACCCTGAAGCAGATCAAATAAATCATCAATGCACGGTGGTTGATACTTGTTCTTGATGGTCAGTTTGTTCAACTGCCGGTAGTCAATACACATTCTCACAGACCATCCTTTTTCTTAACAAACAACAGTGGTGCACCCTAAGGTGACACACTAGACCTGATGAACTCCTTATCCAGCAACTCTTGCAACTACTCCTTCAATTCCTTCAACTCATAAAGATCTATAAGATAGGAAGGAATAGAAATAGGCTAAGTGTATGGTGCTAAATCAATATCAAATCATTATCCTATCGGGTGACATGCCCGGTAGGTCTGCAGGAAACACATTTAGAAATTCCTTCACTACTGAGACTGATTCAATAGTAGGGGTGTCAGCACTAACATCTCTGAAAAAATCTATATATGACAAACATCCCTTCTCAACCATCCGTTAAGCCTTCAAGAATGAAATAACTATGCTAGGAGTACAACCAAGAGAATACTTCTACTCCACCTTCGGCAACCCTGGCATAGACAACATCATGGTCGTAGCATGAAAATCAAGAATAACATGATACAGAGATAGCTAATTCATACCTAAGATCACATAAAACTCTACCATACTAAGTAATAGAAGGTCAACACAAGTCTCATAACCACAAATAGTGACCACACAAGACCGATACACACGATCCACCACAATCGAGTCACCAACAGGTGTAGATACATGCGTAGGAGTATCAAGAGAAGCACGAGTCATATCCAGACAAGAATCAAAGTATGACGAGACATATGAATAAGTATAGCTAGGACTAAACAATATCGAAGCATCTTTGTGGCATACAGAAACAATACCTGTAATTATTGCACCAGAAGAAACGGCCTCGGACGTCCCTAGGAACGCATAACATCTAGCATGACCTCCATCGGACTGATCTCCCCCTCTAAGACGACCACATCCAGGATGACCTCCACCCCGAGTTGGCTTAGCGGGTGGTGGAACAACCGGCGCAGGAATCATAGTATGACCTCCCTGCTACCCTTAACCTCTGTGAAATAGAGGCAATTTCTCCTAACATTACCCCAATTCTCCACACTTATAGCAACCTCTGGTTGGAAATGACTGCGGGGCCTAAGTCGGACCCCATGAACAAGTATGTTCAGCTGAAGAACACGGCACTGACAAACCCTGAATAGATAGAGCGTGATGAGAACTCTATGTTGGAAGTGCACTTAATGAAGACTGCACAGAAGCTCCTCGACTGGGTGGTGGTGAATGATAAAATGGCCGACTAGAATGGCCTCCCCTAAATCAACCTCGAACTCCAGACAAGGCACCACTAAAGCTACGTGAATGTCGGGACCTCTTGTCCATACCTTGCATCAGCTCCTTAGTCTCACTACGGATGCACTCAATACGATGCACTATCTCCATAACTTAGTGAAATAAAGTCCCGGTCTATGCATCTCTAGCCATAGCAAGGCGAATATTGGGTTGAAGACCATCAATGAATCTCCTCACTCTCTCCTCCTCAGTAGGAATCAAAATAATAGAATGACGGGAAAACTCTGTAAACCTTATCTCGTAATCAATTTTTGACATTTGACCCTTCTTAAGGTGCTCAAATTACCCCCTCGGATCCTCTCTCCTGGTGCGAGGCATAAACTACTCCATAAACACTCTAGAGAATTAAGCCCAATTAAGAGGAAGTGATCCTACCGGGCTGCCCAACTCATGAACTTGCCACCACCTCTTGGTTGGACCCTACATCTGGAATATGGTGAAGTCAACTCTATTGGACTCAACTAGTCCCAAATTACGTGGAATCTCATGAAAAAGATCCAAGAAACTCTCATAACAAAGATCTAAGAAACCCTAGGCAGTCTTTGAATGTGTACTACTGAAGTAAGGAGGATGCAACTTTTATACTTTCTAGTCTTTTCAGCTCCTCAACTGACATTACAGCCTCTCCTCAAGCTACGAATTGTAGGCTGAACTCCCCCAACTGGTAACATTTCGGAGGTCTAATAACCATGGGCCATATGCTCTGGGGTATGAGTAGCTAGAGTTTGCGCCCCGCCCCCTGCCTGGGAAATGGATGGTATGATAGAAAATGCCCGGCTAGAGCCAAATTCTAAACAAACTTAATAAGTATAGACGTCTCCGTACCGATTCGCAAGATTCTATTAGACTTGCTCATGAATCACAAGACCTGGGCAACCTAGTGTTGTGGTACTACTTGTCACGACCCAAATTTCTACCGGAGCCGTGATAGCGCCTAATACCGCTTGCTACGCAAGCCAATAACCAATGTATATAAATAAACTTAAATGACATAATGAAATTTTCTCAAATTCAAAATAAGACAAAATAACCAAAATCAAAATAGTGATACAATGGACAACCATCCAAAAATCTGGTGTCACCGAGTACATGAGCTTTACTGGAAAAGTAAATACACGGTATGAGTCAAATACAATACTGTTCTAAGGACTAAACAACAATAACATGAAATAAGAAAAGAGACTTCAAGGCTTGCGAACAGACATTATTGCTACCTCAAAATCTAAAAATAGTCTGCATCCAGCTCACTGACTGTTATACATGATCAACAACATCTAAATTTGCACATGAAGTGCAGAGTATAGCATGAGTATAAGTGACCTTATGTACTCAATAAGTAGCAAGCCTAACCTCGGGCTTAAAGCAGTGACGATTTTGGCAAGGTCCTATATTCATCTCAATAGCCAACAACAACAATAATAGTATAATAATAGCAAAAGGAAAAGGAACTCAAAAATATCAAGTCCAACGCTACCACATTAAGAAGAAAATAAGCATGCTTTCCAAATATATTTGTCAAGGCAACGTATATAAAATAGCATCAGGAAAGTATAACTTTACGCCTGTATGACAAGTTTTCATGCTAACATCAACAACATCACACTGAAATTATAAATTAAACATCAATCTCATCACAACAAAATGTCTGGCACAGTTACCCCTCAATCGTACCCTCTACATGCTCACAGTGCCTAGCTTGAATCCTCTGAATCATCGCACAAATTCACACTTAGTTGTGTATGGGGGCCTGACATATGCCCCTCACTAAGCACATATCAAGTGCCTGCACTCACAGGGTATACTTGACTCCGGAGGGGCGGATCCTAGTCCAAGCCGTAATCGAATCAAAATCAATGATCAATATCACAAAGGCCAATATGGGGCCTTACGCAGTGTTCCCTCACAACCTATACTACACTCATCAATCAATGTTACTAAGCCCATTATGGGTCTGGACGTAAACGCCTCCTCATAAAAAATATTCACACGGCTCAACAGCTTACAATCTGTCATCAATCTACTCAAGTCTCAATATGCTCAAATCTCATTGTACCACACTCAAGAATACCACACGGAATATGCCAACATGATATGACCCAACTCAACCCGTGTCACACAAATAAGGACACTAACAACATGTGAGATAACATATAAAGAGTGCACATAGACAAAGATATAATACATGGATATGATATTGTGACTGAAAATATGACTACAGTTATGGCAAACATCTTAACATAGCAAAAATAGCTATATCTTGTCTCAAATAGTTAAGTACCAAGCCTAAACATTATTTCAAATATGGATAATACCTCACGTAGTCATACAAGTGGAGAAAACACAAAAACAACGTGGCATGATAGCAAAACAAGGTACATTATAGCCTAAGATCTACCCGGATCATGAATAATCACAGTGCATGTATGTAGGCTCGTCACCTCGCACGTGTGTCACCCCAGACATATCTCAAAAATCATAGTCAACAAGGAAATTGCCTTCAAACCAAGTATAGGCAAGATGCTGACCTCAAAGCACGAGAATCAATACTCCAAAAATCCCTTACCTCTCGAATCAGCCTCCAAACGGGCCAAATCTAGCCAAAAATAACTCAACACGTCAAACAAGGCTATAAAAATTAATTCCAAATAATGAAGCTTCAATCTTTATTAAATTGAACAAAGCGTAAAAGTAAACGCGGCTCTTCTTCCTAGAACCGACCAAAGTAATAAATCCCTATAATCTATTCCAACACGAGTCCAAATATAGAAATTTTATCCAAAATTGACTCTCAACGGGGTTCAAATCTTTATTTTTTACTCTCCAAAATTATAGTCAAAATCCTCAAATTTCTCTTTCAAATCTCATAATCTATTTTGTAAGAACCCATGAGGAAACAAGATATAATATTAAAATTTAGTAGAAACCACTTACTTTTTATCTTGTGTCAAAATTCTCATAAAAAATTGCCCTCTCCAAGTCTAGGATTTAAAATATGAGAGAATGAGATAAAATCCCGAAATAAGAACTTCATATACTCTGCCTAGCGATACCTTTCACGAACCGGCCCAAGCCTCGCGTTCGCAGAGCACAATCCAGCCCATAGCTCTAAAAAGAAGGTCGTTGACTACAAACCTTCACAAAAACGACAAATTGTTCGTGAACGCGAAAAACAAAGCCACATGACCCCAAATAAGCCTTCGCGATCGCAAAGCACACCAGACACCAGCAATAATTAGCAATATCAACCAAACTCTGGGTGGTCTGAAACTCCTTCGAGCCACTCGTGACCCCGTCCCATCATTCCAACAAGTCTGTAAATACTACCTGGACATATGCAAAGCCTCCAAGCATATGCACGACCATCACATCCATTTATCGACGATCAAATCACAAATTGAACTTCTCTTAATAAGTTCATAAGATTCTAAGATTCCAACCAAACATCTGATTCCTATTAAACCAACTCTCTGTCAAAAAGCTTTGCATATAAGTCCCAAATGACATGAAGAACCTATTCAAATCCTGAAACAACAATCCGAACCCGATAATATCAAATTCAACTCCAGATCAAACCTATGAACCTTCCAAGCCTTTAAATTTTCATCTTTTAATAATTAGGGCCAAAACATCTTAGGAACCTCCAAATTCAAATTTGGACATACGCCTAAGTCCAAAATCATCATACGAACCTATTGGGACCATCAAAACACTAATCTGAGATCACCTACTTGAAAGCCGAATCTTTGTCTACTCTTACAAGTTCAGCTTCCAACCATGGAACTAAGTGTTCAAATTTATTCCAAAACCTTACCGGAACCAACCAAACATCCCCATAAGTACATAACAAAAAACAAGCATACGAAAAATACCAAATAGGGGAACATGGCTCAAATATACTAAACGACCAGTCAGATCGTTACATGTTATGATGTTGTACTAGTAAGATTCTTGTAGGTACGTCCAAAAATATACTCATCCGATGTGTGCCTTGTCTTGTCAAACGAGAGGACTTATGTATTTGTACTATTATATATCTTTGTCAAGTAATGTATATCACATGTAAAACAAATACTATCTTCATAGTAAGTACGATTTAAATAAATATGTATAGTATAAAGAGTGATTGATGTCTACCAAACAAACATCGCAATAAATTAGCTATGTCATAATAGAACTAGTTCTTCAATTAAACCGAAAACTTCATTCTATCCTGGTGATATCTTAGAGAAATGGGTAAGACTTGGGCGTTGCAAGAATACTCTGAATACTCGAATAAGCCAAATGAGTGTTACAATCAAAGTTACAACAATCAAATGATACGCGAGCAGTGCTAGCATGTTATAAGGCTAGAGGACTAGAACAAGAGCTACGGGCACATGGACTTAAACGGCCAAGGAGCCGTGCTACATCAATATCACGTAGTACAACTCAACACTTTAATTTAGCCCTGAACTGTATTCACGAAGAGAACAAACGTATGAAAATGCATTACATCCGACCTCAACTTAGTAAATGATGATTATATGACCACGTCGTATAGGGAGTTCAACTGCGAGATGTTAGATGACGATAAATTTTAACAACCATGTATATGCATGAATTCCATATTTTCGTGATGTTATGCATTATATACTATTTTCGTTCAATTTTTTTTTTTTTTTTTTTGAAGGATGGATTCGTTTCATGAAATTTAGAATCATCTTAACATCGTTAACCTTGTCGAGCAGAGAAAACATATATTAGTCAGTATCCTTCCCGGAGGATTAGAATGCTAGTGATGAAGGCAGCTCTAATCATAATAAAAACAAAAACTCTAGTGATTCTTTGTGTGATGACGCACAAATCAAGTTTGACACATATAAGCCACACTTTCTACCCGAACGAGATGATGATCTTTGTGATCTAAGATATTCAGACCTTGTTAGTATTTCTATGGACTACTACGCGAGTGGACACATTGATATACTGAATCACAACATCTTGTTCGTGACTTGAAAAAGCTCGCAGCCCCTAACCATGGCTCGAATCAATCGAGAATCATGTGAAGTTACATTAAAGAGAACTAAGAAAGAGAACAATTGAATATTATTGTGATATGGTTGATTCTACATGCTCAAGTTGGCTGAGGAACAAGCATCATCAACTGGTAGGAATTTGATATTAGCTGAAAGAGGAAATAACCTAGCAAACGAAGATTATTTATCAGATGATGATATTGAGTGATTTTATCCTACTAATAGTACAATGTCTATGATTTTTTCGAAGTATATGATTTTTAGTTGAATATGGAATCTAATAACATTACAAAAGTTGTTGTATACCATAAATATGCATAATACGCCATACCTCTTTATTTAAAAATCGAACCACAATACACAAAATAAAATATAAAACATATAATATATGAAACGATAACCGCTAATGTGTTGATGCTACATATTATATACGAATGACACAGATAAATCTAATCAACAATACAACATTTAATAATACATAATAACAATAAATCGATCCCTCTACTTTCCATCTTCATTCAGTTATTTTTTCAAATGATCTCTCTCATGTTGAGTTCCCTTCCACCTATCTTTTGTGTTCTCTTATTTGTTATAGTTCTTTCAATAATGTTCTAAGAAAATCTGTCTTGTTTGGCTTCTTTGAGCTTAAACTCAAACTTCATACTTGTTTTTTGAAGTCGCGTATTAATGTCACCCGAGGCCTTCTCAACCGCGGCAATATTGTGCTTGGTTAATCATTGGCTCATCGTACACCTTAAATGGTCGCAAACACCTTTATCCTACAACATACAACAAGTAACTATCAATAGGCCAGTGAATAAAGACATATATCATATATAAATATTAATCGGTAAACATTACTCACTTTTGTAAGTTTGCAACCCTAAAATCTTGGCTCGGTCATTGAATTCTTGAACTTAAAGTATTCTCCATAGTGGCAAATGTGGCGTTCTATGAAATGCATTAATCTAAAAGGTGAATCTAAAGAGGAGATAAAATGGGAGAGAAATTGAAGAAGATAGGCACTGGACTCACTGCCTGGGCTGTTATAAGGACGAACAGGTATAGGGCATTCTAGGCATGCGCTATATGCAGTTAAACCTGAACGAAAATCTGTTTTCCTGGACGTTTCGCCATGCTGATATAGCGCATTGCATTATATATACATTGATTTTATTTTTTTTGGCGTTACTTTTGTTTTTGGAGTTGAATTTTACGCTGCTTTGGTTCCATAGCGCATTTTGGAGGGCTCAAGTCAACTGCAAATACATGTAGGCTAATTTGCAGTTGGCCGAGGGAAAAAAAAAAGACGTAGGCATTTACGTTGGGCAAAAACATATACACCCTCAGCTTCAGCACGCAGTATCAAAAAAAAAAAAAATTAGAACTCGTGTTACTCTAAAACGTGCGAGATTTATGTGGCTATTTTAACACACAAATTGCTCAGATACAGAACTGTTTTCAAGAAATGGCAAATTGATGGGTTCTATACAACATATGTCATTTAGAGGCTAAAATTGAATACAGAAAACATAGAAGATTTTCAGCCTGTGATATACCCAGTCATCGAATAATTCGTGTTATATACCCAGCCTGTGATTTGCCCAGTAAAAACAAATGGGAATTTCCTGTGATCATGAAGCGCAAGACTAGCTGCGGAACAATCTCTTGAACCTACTGAACTAGAGAGGCAAACACATTAACTTACGTCTAAGTATCTAACTAATCTGAAGAAAAAATATCAAATATGTGCTGTAACTCCTAACCATGTCTCTGATACAAGACGATCATTAACTACTTTCTCATACTGATGATTTTAAACAATAAATAAGGTTATTGAAGCAGATGCAGATACTTTAACTGTGTGCCAAGTCTTTTCTTATTTTACCTCCAGCGATCCTGTTACTGAACTTTCAGAAAGCCTCTGTCCTCCATGTATGAGACAACTTGCCCAGCCATCTCATGTGGTGTCGGAACTACTCCATCTTTTTGTTGTATTTCAATCTATCAAAAACCACCATGCAGAAATTGTCAGTCAGTTTCTGAAGAAAAGTTGTTACAAGAACACAGAAGCAAATTAAGATATATCTGAATACTTAAAATCAAAGAATGTAATGGGGTACCTCACAGTTCAACGGCGGTTCATAAGGATCATCTATTCCGGTAAAGCCTGCAAAACGAAAGGCTCTGAGTTATAAGAAGTTCCTTTTCCTCTGAGGTACTGAACTTAAAGAGAGTTTTGAAGCAATGCAGCCTAGGTCGATGTAAATCTGCCATCTACACAAGCAAGCAAAATTCTGAAGAATTGCCCTTAGTTACTCCAACTGAAATGATGCCAATTATCCAGAGTGCGACATAGGAGAAAAAAATTTTATTCTGGTTTCAGGGCAAAGATAGAATTGAACTAGATAAATCAGTCCTCTGAGAAATGTCCTATCGTTAATGAACTCTTAGTTTCATCAACTTTTAACCACGTGAAGCATGGCAACAAGCAGTATACAAATATTACACCTGGTTTTTATCAGAATAAAACCTGACAGGTGCAATTTACCGCTGTGTGTCGAACAAACTCACGAATGAGACTTCACAACCGAGTTGCTCTCCTTTTTTAAGACTCCAGATTTTGAAGAGAGATGGAAACTGTATAGGCTACTACCCTGAAGCTAATACCAACCTTTGATCTTTCCAGCACGAGCAAGCTTGTACAGGCCTTTTGGATCCCTTCCTTCACACAGTTCCAGAGGCATATTCATAAAAACCTGGAAAGTCGAACAAAATGAGTTAAAATTGCAAATATTTCCGTAAGAATGTAAAGTATGGAAACTTTGCCTCAATAAAACTTTTATCCGGAAATAATGCTCGGCAAGCATCACGATCCTTTCTGTAAGGAGATATCAAACTTGCAATGCATATTAATCCAGCATCTGCAAAGAGCTTTGAAACTTCACCTGGAAAATTTTAGAAGCAGGACAGGTAAATATAGGAAATGCAGCATATGTCATACGTCAATGCAGAACATCTAGGAAAATTCAAATTAAATGAATGGGAAACTATAATTAGTTTCACTTAAGTCATTGTCTTCATGATAGCTGCACACTTAAATAAAGATAAAAACATAGTTTTCTCAAGGCTGGAGTAGTTTTCTCAAGGCTGGAGCTGTTTCCGCTCAACAAATATACAAATGTCGAACTACACAAGATATTCTAGATGTGATTAGCAGAAGAGTCACTAGTTATTAGCCTCAAGGTAGAGATGAGCTGCATAGACTCTTAAAAGTCATCTGTCGAAAGTCTTCAATGGCTTCTCTATGAAAGCATCAACTTTTACTTTAGCATAGATGCTATCTCTTCATTCTTCATGATATTGACGACAATTCTGATCCCTATGAGCATTTTTCGTCTAGTTGATAAATTAAATGAAAGATTATAAACATTAGATCTAATGCGTGAATTTATAATGATAGGCGTGCTCGTCATGCTATCTACGTTATTCGGGGATGCTAGGCACATCAGATCTTTTTAGGGACATGAAGAAGGGTGAATACTCCAAAATTCCACCAGCCAAGCTCAAGCTGGACTTGAATCTAAAACTTGTCCAAATTAAGCTCTAGTGTGACTCTAAATAAATTAATGTAGCGCTTGAGCTCAAGTTTGGCTTGATAAACTAAATGACCTTGGAGTTCAAATGAGCTCTCATTTTAAATGTATCAAGAACTGGATTCGCACTTACTCCAATATATCCACAACTCAAGATCAGAATAGAATATTGAGATCTTTTCACTTTAAATATTAGGAAATTAATTAGCATAATAATCTCCAAAGATATTTCTGGTTATAAAGACATAACAGACTTAAAAATGAATTGTTCACAAACTTGGACAATTCAATCGAGCTTATCCAAGCTTGGCTCATTTAATATTGAGTGAAAAGTTGAGCAAGCTTAGATCATATGATAAATAAATGAGTCAAGCTTGATCTTGTTGGAGTTGAGCCGAGTTTTGTTGTGAAAGACTCCTT
Organism: Nicotiana knightiana; assembly: GCA_005239525.1. Lineage (NCBI taxonomy): Eukaryota > Viridiplantae > Streptophyta > Magnoliopsida > Solanales > Solanaceae > Nicotiana > Nicotiana knightiana. Next base: position 116,112 of record ML408706.1, read on the forward strand.
TCATCAATGGCTCGACGTTTAATCATTAACCTCGTCATTAGAGTACAACTGAAACAACTGTACAACATATTTTCCTCAGGTCGTCTAAGAGTCTGTTCTCTAAGCATCTCAAGTTTAAACCAATAGTAAATCCATGAAACTCATGGTAGTTTCACTTTGTTCTTCAAAAGTAGACTTACCAACCCTACGTATATTTTCAGTCCGATCTTCTGCTGAGAATCCAAGATTCTTGTTCAGACCATGCCTAAGGTTGTCACCATCAAGAACATAAGAGAGGTTACCCCTTGTGTGTAATTCTCTACCTAGGGAACAGGCAAGTGTGCTTTTTCCTGCAAAAGTTGAGATCAAATCTTCAAATAATGGTGACATACGTTACAAAATTGAATCTGAAACAATTTAATGCCACAAAATATTTTTGACCAAAATATCTAGCTGAATATGGGACAGGCAATTTCTCCTCAATCTCTTAGACAGTTCAAATGAATATGCGAGAGACATTTTCTTGTCAACCTCTTAATGCAATTCCAATTTCGGGAAGAACGAGTGTAAAGACTAATTCCAGGATGCAAATCACCAAGGTTAGTGCAAAAAATGAATAAGCAATATACTACCTGATCCACTGAGACCTGTAATCCATACAACACATCCCTGTTGGTTAAGCAGCTTTTCCCTCTCTGCCTTTCCAACTGGACATTCATGCCAGAATATGTTTGCAGGATTTCCCAAGGTAGACATCAAGAAACAGAAAGCGTTATCCCTCCTATTCAGACAGTTAGGTGTATCAGAAGAGTTACTTCTTTGACGCGTTACATATTGATCCTCATTTACCAATACTTTCAACAGATGTAAGAAGAGAAACGACTTCAATTTCAGAATCCAAGTGCCAGAAAATTTCTTTTTTTCTTCCGATCTTTCATTAAAGAAGCACAACATGAAACTAAATTGCCCCTTTTTCTTCTGATCTTCATTGAAGAAGCACTTCTTCGAGACTAACCTAAACAAGTTATGAGCCCAATTCGGCGGAAAAAAATGTCATCGAGATATATAAAGTAAAACCGGAGGAGCATTTGAAAAAATGAGTTGAGAAGCATTAGAAGGAAACCGTGATGGATAAAGCAGTAAAGCTAACATAGATAGGCTATATCTGTATCTTATCCATGTTAAATCAGAGGTACTAAAGGTGCTTCAATACAGAAAAGGAAAAAAGAAAAAAATGCACCATGTTGGATGTAGTAATTATACGGCTGCCAGGGGCGGATTTCTTATCTGACTGAGTAGTTTTGATCACTAAGCTGTGATCAATGCTCAGTATATGATGGAAAGGCTCCTGTTTTTTTTTTTTTTTTTTTTTTTTTTTTTTTTGGAAAAAAATATGGTATCCGATGAGAAGGCAATTAGAGATGCAAAATGAGCAGAGTAAGTTCAGATAAGAATTATAAGGTTCTTTCTGGTTACTATCTTCCAAAGAAAAAATGTATAAACAAGCATGGCATAAAGGAAAAGGAAATGCAACAACCTAATCTAGGTATTGTTTTCTTTTATATCTTGTATGTAAACAACAGAAGAATAAATGTATAGTATAAATATATTATACATTTTTACCAATCTTGGAGAGAATAAAAAATAGCGGAAATCTAAACAATATTCACCTCTAGGCAAAAGAACCAAGAAAGAGTCAATAGGAAAATCACATTATGCAGATAAGTAAAATAAACGTGTAAGCAACTTCAAGGAACAGAATTTACACTACCCACATAAAGAAATCAAATGATCAAAAAAAGATCTTGAGAAGGTAAAACTGAAATACCTGTGAAAGAAGAACCCAGTAAGCAGAAAGTGAAGAAAAACTATGAGCTCTGAAGGGACAGGCAGATATGTCTTGAATATTTGATGAATGTAGACGTAATTAGTGAGACAAGGGCTGAGAATACAACAGTGGAACAGGATGTGTGAAAGAGCGCAATGGCACTTCTGGATTAGGCAAAGATTGTGCGGGGAATTTAATGATGACGGTAGGTTTTGCTGACAAAAGTGCTATGCTCAAGGCCCTGACATCTATTTTGACAACTAATGAGTCTATTACTCCTACCTTAACGTCTATTTCCCTTTTAACTCTCTTCTTTCAAGACTAATATTTCTACATGAATTTTTTCATTCTTATACGCTACATAAAATTTTATTACTAAAAATATTCGTGTTTACTTAATTATCCGGCCTGAATATATTTTGTCTATAAATTCTATACAATTATTTAAACTAGATCCTTTCTGCAGTAGCATTCCTTTTTTAGAAGCGGAATTTTGGGATAGCGTACGATTCTACCGAGATTTTTGCAACACAATAATTGCAATGAATTAAGCATGCAATTAAGCCGTTTTTCTCACTATTCTGATACTCTGCTTTTTCGATACGCTGCTTTTCTCTGTTTATTCTGGTTTCACAACCATAAGAGAAGCAATTATCTACAATTGTACTGAATTCCGCGAAATAATGTCGAAAATAGCTATTATGCTTCAGCTAAATGGTAATTGAGATAGCTTTTGGAGATATAGAGATTTTAATGTTGACGGAATTGTAGTCAGCGAAGATTCAAATTAAAGTCAATTGAATTCTGCAATCGCAGATCATCTAATGATCGATACATCGAAAAAAAATTATCGAAATCAAATACATTGTCAACAAAACCTACGAATCTGTAACGACCCGGCCGGTTGTTCCATGAGATTTACCCCGTTTCCCCCATTTCTGCATTTTTATATATTGCTAGCCTGTTTATGTTGTGTTGGGTCAGTTGGTTTGGGTCCGGAGTTGTTATGGTGAGAATTGAGGCATTTAGTCTCTTAAAGTAGCCTAATAGTTGAGGTAGTCAACTAAGAGTTGACTTATTGGTGAACGACCTCGGAATGCGGATTTTATGGGACTTAGGAGTGTGTTCGGAATGAAGTTTTGATGTCCGGTGTAGAATTAGGCTTGAATTGGCGAAAGTTAGTTTTTGGCGATTTCCGGTCGGCAGTAAAAAATAGGCTATCGGGGACGAAATGGGATTCCAGAAGTTGGAGCAGGTTCGTAATGTCATTTTGAATATTTCTGCAAAATTTCAGGTCAATCGGAGGTGTTTTGGTTGGTTTCGGCGTAGTTGGCGAAATTTGGAAGTTTCAAAGTTCATAGGCTTGAATTTGATGTGATTTTGGTGTTGTTGCGTTGTTTTTGGTGTTTCGAAGGCTCGACTAAGTTTGAATGATGTTATGGGATATGTTGGTATGTTTGGTTGAGGTCCCGAGGGCCTCGGGTGTGTTTCGGGTGGTTAACGGACCAACTATTGGCTTGAAAACTGGGAAGATTTTTGCTGGTGTGAGGTTCTGGTTTCCTTCTACGCGATCGCGGGAGGATGTTTACGATCGCGTAGAGTAAAAGAGTAGGGCAGGTATTTTTTTCCATGCGATCGCGTGGTTAGGATTGCGATCGCATAAGTTGGTCAGGAAAGGCAGTGCAATCGCGTGGGTGTTTATGCGATCGCCTAAAGGATTCTGAGGCGCGTGTGTGGGGTGGAAAGTTGTTCTATGTGATCGCGTGTATTGGTCTGCGATCGCATTGGTTGGCTGGTCTGTGCAATGTGATCGCGTGCCTAGAGTCGCGATCGCACTGAGTAAAATTTAATGGCTGGGCAGAATGTTTTAAAAGGCCATTTGTGCGAGAATAGTTCATTTTTCTCCATTGTTGAACGAGTTGGGAGCTCTTTTGAGAGGGTTTGAAGAGGAAATTGAAGGGAATCACTTGGAGGTAAGTTTTTAAACTCCATAACTCGTTTATAAGTCGTTTTCTAAGTAATTAGACCGTAAAATTGTTGGAATTAACCCAAATTTCGGGAAGAAGGGTGCATGGAAATTGGATTCTTCTTTTGAGGATTTGAACTGGCAATTGTGGTCTGATTTTAGTGTTCTTGGTATGTATAGAATCATGGGAGGACGAGGATTCTAGTGATGTAAATTTTATCAAATTTCGAGACGTAGGCCCGGGGCTCGGATTCGGCCGAATTTCGAGATTATAATTTGATAGTTTTCGATTGGGTTGTGTTCCTTTGATATATATTGATGATGTTAAACTAGTTTTGGCTAGATTCGGAGCAATCCGGAACCAATTTGAGGGGAAAGAGCATTGCGGACTAGTGTTGTGGCCCGGTAGAGGTAAGTAATGGTTATAAATTTTGTCCTGAGGGTATGAAACCTCGGATTACATATTTCTCACTGATTTTAGGCGCACATGTCGGATGACGAGTATGTGGCGCGCACTGGTTTTTGGATTGGACTAGGTCCTCTCCGCGAAAATTAATGAGTTGCATGTTTTACCCAAAACTTTATATTAAATTATGTTCTAAAGATTGTTGAAATATTTGGGCTATAAGCTGTGTTTGGGACCTCGTGCCGATCTGTTTAGACTCCTTAGGGGCTTTTTACTGCTGTTTTTCCTCACTATTTGTTGATGATTTCACTCAGCCACATTGTGCTTACTGTTTTCGAAACTCAGCCTGATTTACACTACTTTGAGATTTAAAAATGATGTTTTGGGTCGAGTACCCTGTTTTACTGATTCGCCTGAGGGGCCTTTTGAGTAGTTCTACTGAGTGAGGTCGAGGGCCTGATTGTCAGGTGCTAAGTGATATTAGCGCTTGGGCTGAAGGAGCCTCTTCGGAGTCTGTACACACCCCCAATGAGCGCACAGAGTGCCGAGTGCCGAGTGCCGAGTGACGAGTGACGAGTGATTGGGAGGCATGAGTGACTGTGAGGTGTTGAGTAATTGTGAGGTGCTGAGTGACTGTGAGGTGCTGAGCGACTGATTATTAGTGACTGTGAGGCATGCCTAAGGGGCTGATTATGATACATGCTTTTCCCGAGGGGCTACTTATGATTTTACTACTTTCATTCTGAACTTATGAAATATGTTTTTCCCGAGGGGCCTCTATATGATTCATTTTATTTTCATACTAAATCTTTCGATTTGGATCGATTGAAAATAAAAAAATTTCAACGGACTTTTCTGAGGTTGGTTTTAAGGCATGATGATTTCGCATATCTATGTTTACACAATTGGAAAGTAAGGCTGTGTATATTGTGATTTGATGACATTGATTTTATATGTTTCCATGCCGCTTAGACTTGATTTATTTTCATTACTACTGAGTTGGGGTACTCAGATTACTCCATGCACCTCTGTGTGCAGATTCAGGTGCAGATATCGAGCATTAGCCATTTATTCCGCGCGGAGCCGGATTGCGGGATATAGAGGTAGTTGTTCAGCGTCCGCAACATCTCTGTTTTCCCTTCTTGTTGTATCTATATTTCATTCGGAGGTTTTGTGTTATAATAGTATATTTTGGCTTATTCTTCTAGATGTTCATGACTTGTTGGCTCCGAATTTTGGGGTTGGTGGCACTGTTTATTGGCCTACTTTATTCAGTAAACTCTGTATATTTATGAAATGCTTGGATTTTGAAACAAATTGTGAACATGTGATTATTGGCTAGCCTAGTTCCACGATAGGCGCCATCACGGCCGGTTTAGGATTTGGGGTCGTGATAGTTTGGTATCAGAGCCTAGGTTGCATAGGACTCAATGGTCATGAGCAGGTTTAGTAGATTCTTGCGGATCGGTACAAAGACGTCTGTACTTATCTTCGAGAGGCTGCCAAACTTTTAGGAAACATTTCTATCTTTCTTGAACTCTTTCGTGCTGATCTATTGATTCTCGAAATATGAACTTACGTTGTTTCATTCTCTCACAGATGGTGAGGACACGCCATACCGATCACAGTGACCAGTCACCGGCTAGACCAGCAAGAGGTCGAGGCCACGGTGGGGGCCGTGGTAGAGGTAGGGGGCCAGCCCGCGCAGCAGCCGGGACAGTACCACAGGATCCCCCTATCGATCAGGATCAGGTTCCCGCCGATGGTGTTCCAGCGGGACAGGCTCAGGCACCGACAGTGTCTATGGTTATTCCGGGTCTTCAGGAGACCCTGTCTCAGATATTGACCGTGTGCACCAGTTTGGATCAGGCAGTCGCCATGTCTTCTAATGCCACCACAACTCAGGCGGGGGGAGGCAATCAGACTCCAGTTGCCCGGGCACCTGAGCAGGCTGCACAGGGTATTCAGGCACTGGGAGCAGCCCCAGCTCAGCCCGTTGCTCCGGTCCAGGATTATGTGGTCCCTGCTATGTCTGAGGATGAGCAGCGTAGGTTGGAGAGATTCAGTAGACTTCAGCCTCCAACTTTCAACGGTACAAAGGGCGAGGACGCCCAAGGGTTTCTAGATAAGTGTCAGAGGATACTACGTACTGCGGGTATTTTGGAGATCAGTGGGGTCTCTTTTGTTACATTTCAGTTTGCGGGTGCTACCTTTACTTAGTGGGAGTCATTCGAGAGGCGTAGGCCGGTTGTTTCAGCACCTCTCACCTGACAACAGTTCTCCACTATATTTTTGGAGAAGTATGTACCTAAGTCCCACAGAGAAGAGCAGCGCAGGCAGTTTGAGCAGTTGCGCCAGGGAGAGTTATCAGTTACTCAGTACGAGATGAGGTTTTTCGAGTTGGCTAGGCATGCTTATGAGATTGTCCCTACTGACAGGGAAAGGGTGAGGAGGTTTGTAGATGGTCTTTCTTATCAGCTTCGGTTATTTATGACTCGGGAGTAAGTATCGGGTGCTTCATTCGAGCAGGTTGTTTACATAGCTCGAGATATTGAGTCCGTTCGCCGCCAGGAGCGAGAGGCCAAGAGGCCGCGTGGTTTGGGAAGTTCCAGTGGTGCTCCCTTCAGGGGACAGTTTAAGCAGGGTAGGGGTCGTTCATTCAGGCCTCCTCAGTCAGGTTGCCCAGCATATAGTGGTGCATCTTCGGGACATGGTCCTCGTGGTCCTCAGTCAGGCCGTACTTCATTTGGTTCCCTCCCATCTCAGAGTGCAGCTCGATCACCCCCAATTCAGATTTCTTCTATGCACGAGTCTTCCAGTGGCTGTTCGGGTGCTAGGGATTTCTATCAGTCCCCCTCTCCAGCTCTAGGGAGTTGCTTTGGGTGTGGAGAGTTGGGGCACGTGTGGAGGGAGTGTCCCCGCCATTACGGTGGATCTTCTCAAATAGACGGGGCCAGCCCTCGACTTCAACTCCAGTTACTTCACCACCCGCCCAGGTAGCCAGGGGTGATAGTCAGTCAGCGAGAGGCCGCCCTAGAGGGGGAGGTCGAGCAGGGGGAGGTCAGGATCGCATGTATGCATTTCCAGCCAGGCCATATGCTATGGCCTCAGATGCCGTGATCTCATGTATTGTTTCAGTCTGTTGCCGAGATGCCTTGGCTTTATTTGATCCTGGTTCTACATATTCCTATGTTTCTTCATATTTTGCCAATTTTCTGGATGTGCCCCGTGAGTCTCTAGTCACCTCTGTTCATGTGTCGACTCCGGTGGGCAATACTGTTGTTGTGGACCGTGTGTATCGTTCGTGCATGATATCTATTGGGGGTCTGGAGACCCGAGTGGACCTACTGTTACTCAGCATGGTCAATTTTGACGTGATATTGGGCATGGATTGGTTATCTCCGTGCCATGTTGTTCTTGACTGTCATGCTAAGACCATGACCTTAGCTATGCCGGGGTGTTCGAGGGTTGAGTGGAGATTCCAAATATATGCCTAGCAGGGTGATTTCCTACCCGAAGACTCAGCGCATGGTTAATAAAAGAGTGTTTATCTTATTTGGCCTTTGTGAGGGATGTCAGTGGTGAGACTCAAGATATTGATTCAGTTCCTATGGTCCGTGACTTTCCAGATGTGTTTCCTGCAGACCTGCCAGGCATGCCACCTGACATGGATATTGATTTTGGTATTGACTCGGTGTCAGACACTCAACCTATTTCTATTCCACTATATCATATGGCACCAGCGAGGCCAAAAGAATTGAAGGAGCAGCTTCAGGAACTTCTGGATAAGGGGTTCATTCGGTCTAGTGTGTCACCTTGGGGTTCACCGGTGTTGTTCGTGAAGAAGAAGGATGGGTCCATGCGTATGTGTATTGATTATCGGCAGCTGAACAGGGTTACGGTGAAGAACCGATATCCCTTGCCCCGCATTGATGATTTGTTTGACCAGCTTCAGGAAGACAGAGTGTTTTCCAAGATTGACTTGAGATCTGGGTATCATCAGCTGAAGATTTGGGATTCTGACATTCCGAAGACTGCTTTCAGGACCAGATATGGTCATTATGAGTTCTTGGTTACGTCATTTGGGCTGACCAATGCCCCAGCTGCGTTCATGCAATTGATGAACAACATGTTTCAACCTTACCTTGATTCCTTCGTCATTGTGTTCATTGATGACATCCTGGTTTATTCTCGTAGCCAGGAAGAGCATGCTCAGCATTTGAGAGTTGTGTAACAGAAGTTGAGGGATGAGAAGCTTTATGCGAAATTCTCCAAGTGTGAGTTTTGGCTTGGTTCGGTAGCTTTCTTGGGGAACGTGGTGTCTAGTGAGGGTATTCAGGTTGATCCGAAGAAGATAGAGGCGGTGCAGAGTTGGCCCAGACCGTCCTCAGCTACAGAGATTAAGAGCTTCCTTGGTTTGGCGGGATATTACCGTCGCTTTTTGGAGGGATTCTCTTCTATTGCTTCGCCTTTAACCAGACTGACCCAAAAGGGTGCTCCATTCAGATGGTCTGATGAGTGTGAGGAGAGCTTTTAGAAGCTCAAGTCAGCATTTACTACAGCTCCGGTACTAGTTTTGCCTGCTGGTTCGGGTTCTTACACAGTCTATTGTGATGCTTCTAGAGTTGGTTTGGGAGAGGTATTGATGCAGGACGGTAGGGTGATTTCCTACACATCCAGACAGTTGAAGGTGAACGAGAAGAATTATCCAGTGCACGACCTTGGGTTAGCTGCCATTATTCATGCCTTGAAGATTTGGCGGCATTATTTGTATGAAGTGTAGTGTGAGATTTTCACTGATCATCGTAGTTTGCAGTATGCTGAGACAGAAGAACTTGAATTTGCGTCAGAGGAGATGTTTAGAGCTTCTCAAGGATTATGACCTCACTATCTTGTATCATCCGGGGAAGGCCAATGTAGTGGCCGATGCCTTGAGTCGCAGAGCAGAGAGTTTGGGAAGTCTAGCCTACCTTCCAGTAGCAGAGCGGCCATTAGCCCTTGATGTTCAGGCCTTAGCGGGTCAGTTGGTGAGATTGGATCTATCAGAGCCCCCCCGAGTATTGGCTTGTGTAGCCTCCAGGTCTTCTCTTTACGATCAGATTAGAGCACGCTAGTATGATGATCCACATTTTCTTGTTCTTCAGAATAGGGTCCGTCGCGGTGATTCCAGGGATGTGTTTATTGGTGATGCTGGGATCATGAGGATGCAGGGACGGATTTGCGTGCCCAATGTAGATGGGCTTCGAGATTTGATTATAGCGGAGGCTCATAGTTTGCATTATTCTATCCATCCGGGTGCCGCGAAGATGTATCAGGATTTGAGGCAGTATTATTGGTGGAGAAGAATGGAAAAGGATATTGTGGAGTTTTTGGCTCGGTGTCTCAACTATCAGCAGGTCAATTATGAGCACCAGAGACCCGGTGGATTGCTTTAGAGATTTGATATTCCAGAGTGGAAGTGGGAGCGGATCACCATGGACTTCATAGTTGGACTTCCACGGACTTCGAGGAGGTTTGATGCTATATGGGTTATTGTGGATCGGCTGACCAAGTCCGCGCACTTCATTCATGTTGGTACTAGTTATTCTGCGGAGAGGTTAGCTAAGATTTATATCAGGGAGATTGTCCAATTGCATGGGGTTCCACGATAGGCGCCGTCACGGCCGGTTTAGGATTTGGGGTCGTGACAGAATCGAAGATCAGAACACATGAATTTGAAAAGAAAACTCAAGAACCTCTAGAATTACAACCAAGCGCCTGAATCCAATCAAACCAACTCCAAATGACACCAAAATCTGTCTAGAAGTTCCAAATAGAAAAATAGACCTATTCCAAGTCATAAACAACTTAATATTAACCAATAATGTGGTAGGAAATAATTTCAAACAATAAAGCTTCGATCTTTATCAAAAAATAAAATATCAACCCAAAAAGTCAACCCAGGGCCCGCACCCCTAAACCCGATCAAACTCACAAATTCCGAACACCCACTCAGTTACAATTTTAACCATATTAATTTCATCAAATTCCGACCACGATTCGACCTTCAAATCGTCAATTTTCACTTTAGGAAGTTTTTACTAAAATCCCCCATTTCTATAATTCAAATCACCAAAAAATCATAAAAATGAATATGGAATCATGAAATAATAACAAATCCGAGAAAAAAACACTTACCCCAATCCAAATCGTGAAAATCCCCTCAAAAATCTCCCAAACCCTTGCTCTCCAATTCAAAATGTGATATAATAACTCTAACCCTCGAAATGAGATTTTAAATAGTCTGACCATTCATTTCCCTTCGTGAACGCGGAAGATGCCTCGCGTTCATGAAGCGTAAATCTCACCTGCTGCCAAATCCTCCTTCGCGAATGATACTACCTTATTACAAACGCGATGACTGTTGCACCCTATTTTGCACTAGTCAAAACAACATTCAAGTTGTGGTTTCTCAGTTGTTGATAAAAGAGAGTTGACACCTAATATCTAAAGGTATACTAGGGTACCTATTTAATTATTAAAGGTTATATTCTTTATTGGTCCGCTAACCGGTGAGATTATGGGTAAGGGTTCTTGTTCTTCTAAGGGGAAGGTGTTAGGCACCCCTTAAAATCTACCAAGGTAGCTCCATAAAACTTTGACTAAATTTAGGACTAATTGTTTGTAGTAAGCTTAAACTAGTGTTCAAAAGAGTGTAGCTTATCATATATTAGGGCATAATATCTATAAGGGAGAGCATGGTATAAAGAAGATGGATTTAAAGAAAAGACTTTAGGAAATTAGTGTTAGTATATATAGACGTTGAAAGATGGAACGTATGTTATGAAAGTATTCTAAAAAGGAGCTTAAGTTAGTGCACTTTTTTCCCTAAATCAGGGAAGTTAATATTACTTAGCGAGGTGAAAATGGATCTAAGATGTACCTTGGTGTTAAATGAGAAAAATATTTGAAAGCCTTTGTTTTTGGGTAGCAACACTTAATCTTTTTGAAATAGCTGATTCTTTTTAGAGAGATTAAATTCATGATAGTTCTGGTTTTTTCTTTGAAAGAGGGACTGCTTCCCTTGTTAAGCCTTTAGGCTTCAAAAATCTTTAAGAAAAGAGTTAGTAAAGCATGAGAAATTAATAATAGCTTATGGTTAGCGGATATGAAATTAATTACTAACTAATGAATCATTTAATCCTAGGATCTTTAAGACTTGCCTAAGTTATTTTATGTGAGTTAAAAGATAAAATGAAGTATTCAATCCGATATATGATTGTCATATACATGTGATATAAAAACAACATGAACACATTAAAAGAGTGACATAGTGAAACTATAAAAATAACGAAAAGCAATAAATAAGGAGCGAAGGGAAATAATGGACTCTGGGGGGATTTGGGCCTCAAAGAAGCAGGCCCAACAGTAACAGGGAGGAGTGACACAAGCGAAAGCTAATTCTAGGACTTATGAGACATAGCAGAGCTAGACTTGGGCATGATTTCTTAAAGAAACTGAACAAGCCTAAATCATTGTACATGTCCAAAAAAAAAAAAAGAGGTCATTAGAATGACATCACTATATACATAGTCATATGTGAAATTTATAAGGAAAAAAATAAAAGTAAAGACCATTGATAATATTTTAATATTAAGATAGTCATACTAGAGTGGAGGTTATACATAGTAAATGATACACATTTAACACCTTTCGTTTTCATTAAACAACAAACCCAAAGAGAGTAATAAATACCAAATAAAGTAAAGGCTAAGGAGAGAATTCTACTTAAGGCCAATGCCCCCTTTGAATCCTCCGATACTTCAAAGTTCCAAAGGGTCTCAAGGGCCAGGGCAATGCTTGTACCGGGGAGAGCAGCCCAACCTAAAGCTAAATTCTACTTCCAAATACATTTAACCACTAATGAATAATTTTTCCTTATAGGTTTCAATGCCAATGAGGCTTTTCAATTCAACCCAACCACAATGACATTTCCTAGCACAAAAGCATACTCCTTCCTAACAGAATAACTTATGAAAAATCAAAGAGACAGTATGACTATACTTCAATATTAGGTGAGCGACACACACATTGAATAGGTTTAAAAGTCAGTCTTCTATGCACATATAAAAACATGAACACTTATGCTATTGTTGCTAAAAAAACAGACAACGAGAGTCATACATCTCACAGACATATAAGGCATATAGTTTATAATTGTAACAACTTTGGGATACAGATGCTAAGGCCTCAAGATTGACCACATATTAGTTTAACACCAGACACTATCATGATAATACACATAGTTTAATAACATTTTTGAATCCCTTGGGATCCTTAGTACAGATTCAAACAATGATACAAGCAAGCTATTGCACTAAACCAGTAGCAATAGAAGACTTCTCCTATACCAGATTCAATCCAAAATGACAAGGGAAAGAGAAGAGTGAGTATAACTTTAAAACAGTGTTCAAAATATAAAGCCATAAGGGATAAACAAAGGTTCATACCAAACTCCTACAAATATAGAGATTTCAATTAAGATTACAAGCTCACAAGACAAGATGAGTCTCAAACATTACAGAATTAGGTTATCAGCATCATTAGGGGGTCAAGAATATGGTAGTATCATAATAAGTAGACTTAACTCAGCTATACCGACTAAGGCATGGTGAAGGTGTATTTAGGTTGTAGAAACAATTGGCATTCAACTACAACAGACACAACTACATTCTAGCCCAAAAGAGATAGGCTGATCATAACAAATATCACTGATGTGCATAGAAGTTCATCCTAGTAGGACTTTTTACAACCAACATTTAGACATGGATGTGAAGCATTCATAGTCAGGACTCAACAGACAGTTAAGGAATAACAATCATTTATATGAATAACGGAAAGCATTTTTTTGATGTTCAGACTTCATAATCCCTCAAGTAATACAGGGTTACCCTATATACCTCCATATATACCCTTGCTAGAGTCATCTAACAACATCCCAAATTTAGAGCAATAGAACTCAAAGGAACATGTAACGACCCGACCAGTCATTTTGAGCTCTAGAGCATCGTTCATCGGTTTGAAGTCGTGAGCAACTCCATTTCAAGTATTATGACTTGTAGGTGTGGTCGGAATTGAATTTCGGAAAGTTTAGAGTTTATTTGGAAAGAAAATTCTCATTTTAGAAACCCTGAGTTGGAAGAATAAAGTAAGATTGTCGAATCAGAATTTGAAGGTTCCAACAGGTTCGTATGATGATTTCAGACTTGGCCGTATGTCCGGATCGGGTTTTGGATAAACCGGGAGTGTTTCAGCGTATATTGTGGAAATCAGCATTTTTGAAAAAATTTCCTAAGTTTGTCTTGAAGCACATTTCAGTGATGTTGATGACCGTTTGGGATTTTGATTTTGGGAATAGATCCGTATGGTGATTCTGGAGTTGGGAGCGCGATCGGAAGTGAATTTGGATGTCCGTAGGTCACTTTGAAGTCATTTGGCTAAAGATAGAAATTTGAAGGTTTTCGAAAAAACCGACCGGAAGTTGAAATTTTGTATCAGAGTCGGAATGCGATTCCGGAAGTTGGAGTAGGTCCGTAATGTCGAATATGACTTGTGTGCAAAATTTGAGGTCAATCGGACGTGATTTGATAGGTTTCGATATTGAATGTGGAGGTTTGAAATTTCAAAGTTCATAAACTTTGAATTTTGGTGCGATTCGTGATTTCGGCGTTGTTTGATGTGATTTGAAGCCTCAAACAAGTTTGTGGGATGTTATGGGACTGATTCATGTGATTGGATGGGGTCCTGGGGGCCTAGGGTGTGTTTCGTGGTGGTTTCAGACCATTTTCCCCCTATCAGCTGCTATTGTTTGCTGGTGTCACTGGTAAGCTATACGATCGCGGAAAATAGTGTGCGATCGTGGAGAAGGAATTTGAGGGGCTGGAATTTTGTCTTGTGCGATCGCAGTGGTAGTTGTGCGATAGCACAATAGGAAAAGTTGAGGCTGCAGGGAATTGCACTGTGCGACCGCAGGGGTTGTGGTGTGCACAAGGGTGTGCTTGGGGGCTTCTGGGGATTGGCCTATGCGAACGCGGGAGAGGGCATGCGAACGCATAGGAGGAATTAAGGAGGCAACAGGTTTGGCCTATGCAATCGCGTAGGAGGGTCAGAACTGGGCAGGGCAGTGTTTTAAAATGGGTTTTTGGCCATTTCTTCTCATTTCTTCTTTCGTTTAGTCGACTTTGAGGAGCTTCAAGAGGGGTTTTTCACCAAGCATCACTAGGTAAGTAATTCCTTCACGTTTCTAAGTTAAATACAAGGTTATTGCATGGAATTATACATGAAAATTGTGGAAATATTTGGAAAATATTGAAGAAACCTAGAAAATGGTAATTTCGATTTTTAGCCACGAATTTGAGCATGAAATTTAGAGTAAATTGTATATTTTAACTAGTGGAGCTATGGGTAGAATATATCTTCGAGAAATTTTGGATTTCCGGGCACGTGGGCCCGAGGGCATTTTGGTCATTTCACTAAGTGGGGCTGGGAAATTATATAATTTGAAATTGTTGCAAATATTAGAGTATATTTTCATTGGTTTTCCGTGAATTGGATAGTTTTGGGGTGTTGTGCGTCCGTTGGAGTCGTCGGAAGGGCTTGAAAGCCGGTTAAGGAATTTCGGAGCGAGGTAAGTCTCCTTTCTAACTTTGTGAGGGGGAATTGTCCCCCTAGGCGAACCAATTAGGTATGTGTTACTATCTGCGGGGGCTATGTACGCACGAGGTGACGGGAGTCCGTGCGTAGCTACTATTATGCCATGTCGGGGTAGCCTAAGACCCACTAGCATGCCTTACCTGCTGTACTTGTGACCTTGTCTGTAATATTAGACTACTAATATAATTGAAATTGTAATTGAATGACTAAAGAAGATTAAAGTTTATTTTCATAAGATCTAAAGAGAGAATTGATTTCCTTCGCAGGAAATTGTATTTCGGGATAAGGTTATGTTATTAAACATTATAAAAACTTGGCAAGCGAATTTCGAAAAAGAATTTACATATTATTTCGAGGTTTTTAAAGAGGAACCTGTCATTTACTTGGGTATTTGTTTTCCCGACGTAGTCAGGGTGGACTATTGATTGTGCATGACTGCATGTGACCGCTTCGCAATTTACATTCCGCAAGCAGAGTGTTATTTCCCCCACTCTCATGGGAGTGGGCCGTACGCCACAGCAAGATTGAAAGAAATATTATGGTTTGGGTCGTTCGACCCTCGGTGTTGCACAAGGATGATTATTATGACGGCTCAGGCCGGTTGTCCTTATCCCGTATGCGCATGCTAAATTGTTAAATGTTTTTCATGGATTTTTAAAAGTGACAAGATATTCGGGGGGAAACAAAGAGGAAATTGTTTATTAAAAACAATATATCTGGGGGAAAATGAGGAAGTGGTAACTGTTTGTTTATTTCCAGTATTTACTTGGATTTCAGTGCTTTATATATATTGCTGCTTTACTACCTTTACATGCCTATCATGTTCATCTTATACTGTTAAATTAATTGTTGGACCCTAGTGAGTGTCTAATTCGACCTCTCTTCACTACATCTCTGAGGTTAGGCGGGCGACTTACTGAGTACACGTTGTTTTTGTACTCACGCTACACTTATTGTGCATTTTTATTGCAGAGGTACCATCATAGTTACATGGTTGGTTGGAGACTTAGGCGAGCTGCACCATCTGGAGGCGATCCGCAGCTGACAGAGTCTCCCTCGTACTGTATTTATTTTTATTTTAAATTTCCTTGTCCAATTTGTATTTTGGACAGGCTTTGTGATGATTTTATAATTCTTAGAAATCACTCATGTACTTCTGACACCGGGTTCTAGTATGTGTTGGGATATAATTGCCAAAATGGAATAATCAAACTATTGTTTTACTCGAACGATTTTATTTAGTTAATATGTAATAAAGTGTAAGGAAACGCTTCTTGATAAATGATAAACATGATATTGTTTCAATTAATTAATGATTGGCTTGCCTGACACTGATGTCCTACACCATCACGACCTTATGGATTTTGGGTCGTGACAACATGGTATCAGAGCTCTAGGTTCCCATAGGTCTCATGAGTCATGAGCAAGTCTAATATAATCTTGCGGATCGGTACGGAGACGTCTGTACTTATCTTCGAGAGGATACATGACTGTTAGGAGTACTTCCCTTCTTGATTCCTCATTGTGCGATTCGATTCCTTTGAGGCTTATGCCTATGTTCATTCCTACTCAATCTTATGCGTCGCAAAGCGCTTGCTATGAATCAGGAAATTTGAGGAATTTAAATGGTGCTACGGATGTAATTTGAGATGTTTCCATGTGTAATTCGTTGGGGCTGTTGTTATGGCCTGCAAAAGAATAATATGTTGTTTCAGCTCAGTAGCTGTTTTTCTGAGAGCCTTAAGGCTATGCTCAGGTAATGATGATGCTTGCGATTGGTTATCCTCTGATGTCGATATGATGATAGAATGCTTGCCCGTATGTTGGGGGGGATGAATGGTTGAAGGGAGGTCTTCTTAGAGTTTGATTTTGAGATTTCGGTATTTTAAGTTCCGGCAGAGGAAAGGTATTTGGGTTATGAATGGTCCAGTTGGGGTTGATAAAGTAGTAAGACTTGATGTCTTCAAGTGAGGTGGGATATGCACCTGTGACGTGAAGTCATCGTCATTGATCGAATGGAATTCGTTAAGTTTGTCGGTGCTATGGTTTCTTCAGTTGTATGGGTTCAGAGTATTGAGAAGAAGTATTGAAGAATGTGGTTGGCAAAGACCGTGAGATGCAGTGATTCAGTACCGGATAAGTGTTGATAATGAAGGCATCTAGAGAAATATGATCTCCGGAGAGCTTGAGGTCGTGATGATCTGCTGGTTTGAGAGATACAGAGAATGATCCGGAAGTGAGATTGGGCGGTGGTTCCATTTCTAGGAGGCCAGGTGTAAGAAGCGGAAGTCGATCAGTCGCAAAGTGGGGGAGCGGCAGCATAGCTTGGAATTTGAAGATATTGTTGCGCATTTAATGGATGTCCATGGGGAGCGGACGGACTAGTGAAGTTGGTAAATGAAGCAGGGCGTAGGATGTGGTATTGAAGTCGCAGGGAGTGTGCATTTCAGCGTCGTTAGAAGGTGTCCGCGGGTGACTTCCATATGTGGGTTATCTCTTGTGAATAGGTTAGCGGTGGCATGGTTGGCAGGTCTCTGTGAGGGGTTCTAGTGGATATTCGGTAGGAGGAAGAATGTGTGAATGATGCTAGAGAATTTGAGTACTTAGGGAGTGCTAGCAAGAGAATTTTGAAGAATTGGACGGATTGGTGGAGCAAGATCGTGTTATCAAAGGAGAAACGATCTCGGCAGGTTCTAGAGTGGTGCAAGGAGTAGCTTCGGGCTAAGTGGGGGAGTCCCACCATCTGCAGTTGGGTTGTAGGATTGTCTTCTCATGAGGTTGCGTATTGTCGGTGTGTTGGCAAGTTATTGTAGCTAAAGGAAAAGAGTAAAATGGTGATTGTGCGTGGGATTTGATGACAGTGTGCAAAAGTTGGCTCTGTCAGACCGGGGTTAGGCTTTGGAAGGTTCAGAATTTATGCTTAACGCATAGGCGAGTTATAAGGATAGTGACCCGATCACGTGTTTCATTGAAAAGGGTGTTCATGTGCTAGGAGAGCCTTGGAGTTGATTGCATTCGGGACCAGTCAGAGTGGGTGACTCTCAATAGCGGTCCTAGTGAATTCAAAGTTAAGAAAGCGGCGTTTAAGGGTTTCAGGCAGCAGGATGATCGAGGATTGAGCTTATGCAGCGTAATTCCTAAAAAAAAGGAAAATGGTTGGGGTTCAGCGTGCAGGATAGTATTGGAGTGAGAGAAATAAACTCCGGATTGTAGAAAAATTATCAGGATGGTATGAGACAGTTTGCGGGATTTAGGCAACATAGTCTCGTGAATCAAGGTCACTCGGGATAAGTGAGGGTCGAGTTTGCTATGAGTTGAAGGAAGCTGCTATTATTCCTGAGGCAATTGAAGATGATAAAGAAGATAGATTGATTAGCCATGGTTGAAATGGCACATTTTCGGCAGTGATCAGTTCCTTTGATGTGATTAAGTTATGCATGTGGTTTGTTCCGGTGTGTGCGGGGCTTGTCGGCCATCGTAATGGATTTCATGTGGCAGCATTTGAGTTCTATGGATTGTGGCGGATCTCGGAAGGGCTATGGTGGTATAGGCTGCTAATTAAGAATTTGCATGTTGGGTGATTGGGGGAATTCACTCGTGTGTTGAGGTTAAGTAAGAAAGGTTTCTATATAATGAAGTGTTCACCCTATTGGTGGTTCAGAAGTTATGATGGAATTCGTGCTACCTCATATTGGCATGATAGGTGCGGTAAGTAGTATGTAACTGGGAGTAAGAATCGAGATTGCGGTTCAGTAT
Source organism: Nicotiana knightiana (assembly GCA_005239525.1). NCBI lineage: Eukaryota > Viridiplantae > Streptophyta > Magnoliopsida > Solanales > Solanaceae > Nicotiana > Nicotiana knightiana. The sequence continues at coordinate 134,739 of ML408706.1, forward strand.
TAATAAGGATGTCATGAGCTCGGAAGAGCAAGAAAAAGTGATTTGAAAGTTCAGTGTAAGCTGGTGTTATCTTCAGTGTCACCTGAGATTGATATTCAGTGGAAGAGGCTTTGTACCCTGGTTATGGGTTCTTAATTTGTCTTACAACGTAGTATGGCCAGTGGTGAATGGGAAGACTTGTTGCCTTGTGTGGAAGTCGTGGAAGCATGACCGCAAAAAGATTGTATAAAGTGTGACATGTAGTCACTTGATGGATTGAAGATTTGTACTGAGTTTAAAGAAGTGCAATATTTCTTAATTGGGAATTTATGCCTGGAAGGCATTCAGTTCATTGGGTTGTGGATTGTGGGGTGTTTGTCCCAGCTATGATGGTTTTTCTCGCGTATTATGAGAGAAAGTGGGTTAATATGGACCCAGGTAAAAGCTATTAGCTTAGTTGGTGTGAGCAAGGTAGACTCGAAGTTGTGTATGGATTTAAATATGATTATGGGCTCCGTGTGAGCCAGGCATGTTCATTACAGTAGAGCGTTTTTTCATGGGAAGGTATTGGGACAGCAAATATTGTTCCGCCTTCGTCAAATTCATGTGTTATTGTGATCTGTGTTGTGTGAGTTGTGAAATAACTTGACAATTTCCTATGTGTTGAGGTCTCGCGTAGCGGGGATGTTATGAGAGCAGGATAGCTCATGAGATCCAGGGTGTATATACATATCGCACCTCAGTTGTGTTTGAGTTTTGTTGCATGCGGCTCTATCAGTCTACCCAGGATGGTATTATGCACTTAGCGTACTTGTGATTGATATTCGGTAATGTGTAATAGTGAGCAATTCAGCTCCATATATATTTCCTTATGTGAGTTTTACGATGGGATCGGGTGGCACACCACCACGGGTATGTTATTTGGATCGGGTTGCACGCCGCAACAGTGTGATGATGAGAATGGTTAATATATATTTATTTTTCTTATGTTTTACTTCCTATTTTCTGAGAAAAGTTCATTTTGGTTGTGTGAGTTTAATAGTCACTTCCTGAGTCATTTCTTATCTATCATATTCGAGTTATGGCCTATCGGCGCGATGTGGTATCATGTGAGGCTGTTGGTCATGTTTGGGGTGATTTGTTGTTTGAGCAGTTCACACTGGGTCTGACGAGATTATCGGATCAGGGATCAGTGCGATAAGGTTATGTGAAGTGTATATTAAAGAACAAATACCATTATTCAGGTTCATAATGAGGTGATGATTCTAGTCAAGATGAGGTATTAGTGATTTGTTAACTCTGCAGTTGGGTACCGATTTCTACACATCTCCTCCGTTGTGGTGGTATCGCCAGCATTATAGCAGGACGTATATATATCACGAGGTGCAAAGTGAGCATCAGATTCGTGGAGTTTTGACTGTTAAGGTTCAGGGAACGTCATTGTGGTTAGATGATGAATTTTGCAGTGCATGGTGCTAATTCAGCAAAGGTATGTAGTCATGTTCTAGTATATCGTGTGGTAGTTGATTTGGTGTTTATATATTGGAACTAGGCCTGACAGAGAAATTTCAAGTGTTGGAACTGGAATCTGAGCTTAGTATATGGATAAAGAAGAAATCTTTAGATTTGATCAAGCTAATATACTCAACCGGGTTGTGGTAGCACGGGCAGGTGCTCAAAATGATAAACAATGAATTCAGGTAACTCCAGAGTAGTTCGTAGCACCTTCGAGGATGAATATTTGTTTAAGTGGGGGAGAATGTAACGACTTGACTGGTCGTTTTGAGCTCTAGCGTGTCGTTCAGCGGTTTGAAGTCATGAGAAGCTCCATTTCAAGTATTATGACTTGTAGGTGTGGTCGGAATTAAATTTCGGAAAGTTTAGAGTTGATTTGGAAAGAAAAATCTCATTGTAGAAGCCCTGAGTTGGAAGGATCAACTAAGATTGGAATTTTGAGTAAACGACCTCCGAATCAGCATTTGAAGGTTCCAGCAGGTTTGTATGCTGATTTTGGACTTGGGCGTATGTCCGGATCGGGTTTTAGATAACCCGTGAGTGTTTCGGCGTATCTTATGGAAGTCAGCATTTTTGAAGAAATTTCCTAAGTTTGGCTTGAAGCACATTTCAGTGATGTTGATGTACGTTTGGGATTCCGAGTCTGGGAATAGCTCCGTATGGTGATTCTGGAGTTGGGAGCGCGATCGGAAGTGAATTTGTATGTCCGTAGGTCATTTTGAAGTCATTTGGCTAAAGATAGAAATTTTAAGGTTTTCGAGAAATCCGACCAGAAGTGGAAATTTTGATATCGGGGTCGGAATGCGATTCCGAAACTCGGAGCAGGTCCGTAATGTCGAATATGACTTGTGTGCAAAATTTGAGGTCAATCGGACGTGATTTGATAGGTTTCGGCATCGAATGTGGAGGTTTGAAATTTCAAAGTTCATAAAGTTTGAATTTTAGTGTGATTCATAATTTCGGCGTTGGTTAATGTGATTTTAAGCCTCAAACAAGTTTGTGGGATGTTATGGGACTGAGTCGTGTGATTGGCTGGGTCCTGGGGGCCCAGGGTGTGTTTCGAGGTGGTTTCAGACCATTTTTCCCATATCTGCTGCTGCTGTTTGCTGGTGTCACTGGTAAGCTATACGATCGCGGCACATTGTGTGCGATCGCGGAGAAGGAATTTGAGGGGCTGGAATTTTGTGTTGTGCGATAGCAGTGGTAGTTGTGCGATAGCACAGTAGGAAAAATTGAGGCTGTAGGAAATTGCACTGTCCGACCGAGGGGTTGTTGTGTGATCGCACAAGGGTGTGCTTGGGGGCTTCTGGGCTTGGCCTGTGCGAACGCGGGAGAGGGCATGCGAACGCACAAGAGGAATTAATTAGGTATGTGTTATTATCTGCGGGGGGCTTCATACGCACGAGGTGACAGGAGTCCGTGCATAGCTACTATTATGTCATGTTCGGGTAGCATAGGACCCACTAGCATGCCTTACCTGTTGTACCTGTGACCTTGTCTGTAATATTAGATTGCTAATATAATTGAAATTGTAATTGAATGACTAAAGAAGATTAAAGTTTATTTTCATAAGCATCTAAAAAGAGAATTGATTTCCTTCGCGGACAATTGTATTTCCGGATAAGGTTATGTTATTAAACATTATAAAAACTTGGCAAGCGAATTTCGAAAAAGGATTTAAATACTATTTCGAGGTTTTTAAAGAGGAAACTGTCATTTACTTGGGTATTTGTTTTCCCGACGTAGTCAGGGTGGACTGTTGATTGTGCTTGACTCCACGTGACTGCTTCGCAATTTACATTCCACGAGCGGAGTGTTATTTCCCCAACTCTCATGGGAGCGGGCCGTACACCACTGCGAGATTGAAAGAAATATTATGGTTCGGAACGTTCGACCCTCGGCAGTGCACAAACTTGATTATTATGACGGCTCAGGCCGATTGTCCTTATCCCGTATGCGCAGGCTAAATTGTTAAATGTTTTTCATGGATTTTTAAAAGTGACAAGATATTCGGGGGAAAACAAAGAGGAAATTGTTTATTAAAAAAAAATATATCTGGGGAAAAATGAGGAAGTGGTAACTGTTTGTTTATTTCCAGTATTTACTTGGATTTCAGTGCCTTATATATATTGCTGCTTTACTACCTTTACATGCCTATCATGTTCATCTTATGCTGTTAAATTAATTATTGGACCCTAGTGAGTGTCTAATTCGACCTCTCGTCACTACCTCACAGGAATTAGATTTTAACTTAGGGTTGTGCGAACCAAAGCTTCAAACGCCTTGAGCAATGAAGTAACTCGGAAACAAAAGGAAATAGAAATTAATCAGAAAAGAAACATAGTCTTCTAAATCTTTAATTCGTACGAGATTTTTGACTTTTGTTAGGTTTGGTTGGTCTGGTTGGTGATTTTAGGTTGTTAGGTGAGAGCAATCACGACTTTATTTATAGTTACATTTAATAGCCTAATGCTTCAGATTCAAGCGTAGATTGTGGAAGATAACAAAGGAATATTTATGCAAGCAAGATCAGGGAAAATCCTCGGAGACAAAGGTGAAATAGTGGAGATATTTTTACCTGAGTTGAATATTGGGCGTTGAAGTCAAGGAACCATCGGGTAAGACCTTGATGTCTAGAGGTCACTGCGTTTGATCTCTTGACAAAGAAGGACAATGCTGATGATGAAGAAATGTCATGCATGCCATAGATTTAACAAATCGTTGAGAGAAATCCGAGATTTGACATTGCATCGTTGTATCTAGGGTTTGGATTTGGGTATTTTGAATTTTGCGTGACTAGATAGGAAATAATCAGCTCGAATTGTGGATATGAGGGACAGAAGATATGAATCTCCGGTTGATTTGAAGCCTTGCACGAATTTGTGCAAGGTTTCTTTGCTGGCCATGTCTGTGAGATTGAGATTTTTGACTTTTGTTAGGTTTGGTTGGTCTGGTTGGTGATTGTAGGTTGTTAGGTGAGCGCAATCACGACTTTATTTATAGTTCCATTTAATAGCCTAATGCTTCAGATTCAAGCGTAGATAGTGGAAGATAACAGAGGAATGTTTATGCAAGCAAGATCAGGGAAAATCTAAGGAGACGAAGGTGAAATAGTGGAGATATTTTTACCTGAGTTGAATATTGGGCATTGAATTCAAGGAACCATCGGGTAAGACCTTGATGTCTATAGGTCACTGCGTTTGATCTCTGGACAAAGAAGGACAATCCTGATGATGAAGAAATGCCATGCATGCCATAGATTTAACAAATCGTTGAGAGAAATTCGAGATTTGACATTGCATCGTTATATCTAGGGTTTGGATTTGGGTATTTTGAATTTTGAGCGACTAGATAGGAAATAATCAGCGCGAATTGTGGATATGAGGGACAGAAGATATGAATCTCCGGTTGATTTGAAGCCTTCCACGAATTTGTGCAAGGTCTCTTTGCTGGCCATGTCTGTGAGATTGAGACAAATGAGAGAGAAAAAAAGGGTAGCGGGGTCAAAGGGAAAATGATTTAGAGCTAGGGGATTGGGGTTGGTATCTGAGGGTTAAGATTGAGAGACGAGATATGGTTCGTTTGATCGTTTTCACGCCTTGACCTCGGAGAGCGTGTCCGGTGCTCAACTTAGATAACCCGATCAAGCAAGCCTACTAGATGCTTTCTATCCGACCTTACCCACGAATAGAGTGAAGATGTATTCCATTAATTAAACAATGAGAAAATTTTATGAACAACACCAATTATATTACCATTAGTTACTACATTTATAATTCCCAAAAATATTGTCACGACCCCCCAAATCTAGACTTGTCGTGGTGGCGCCTATCATGGAACTAGGTAAGCCAAATCAACACTCAAATCATAAATAATCTTTCATGTATGTCATTACTAAACTGATAATCCATAAAGGTTTCGTTTAATAATTTTAAAACAGATAAAGTCACACCAAATATTAAATAGAACCCCAAGATCCCGGAGTCACTGGTCATGAGCATCTACAGAAAATGTACAACTCTGGAAAATAAACTCTATAATAGTAAGCAAGAGAGAGAGAGCAGGGTTGCGATCGCGTGCAGCTACCTCGCAAAATCTCCGAGAAGTCTCTGGAAAAAATACACAACTCACTTTGCCCTAGAACCTGGATCTGCACACAAGGTGCAGGGAGTAATGTGAGTACGCCAACTCAGTAGTAATGAAAATAAATCAGGTCTGAGCAGTAAGAAACACCTAAATCAAATCATTATTTCACAATAAGCACAGTCTTTCTTTCCAACAGTGTATACGTTAAATCATCCCGCTTAAAAGAAAACCAATGTCAGTAAAACTCCTTTGAATAGTGTAATTTCAAAAAATTTCAGAAAAATGTCGAAGAAGTTTAGTGTAAAAATGAAATAAATCATAATAGCCACTCGAACAAAAACATGAATAAGAAGCTTCCCCTCGGGCATAACATCACTCAGAATCAACCCCTCGGTCATACCTCATAGTCACTCATAATCAGACCCTCGGGCAACCTCACAGCCACGCATACCTCCCAATCACTCGTCACTCGGCACTCGCACGCGCACTCAGGAGGGGCTCCTTCAGCCTAAGCGCTAATATCAAGCCATCTCGTGGCATATCATATCCTCACAATCAGGCTCCCTGCCTCACCTCAGTCAGAAACTCTCAAAAAGCCACTCGGGCTATCGGTAAAACGGGGTACTCGACCCAAAAGCATCATTTTATATCTCAAAATAATGTAAATAAAGCTGAGTTTCGAAATCAGTTAAACATAACATGACTGAGTGTAAATCATAAGTCAATACAGTAAAAAATAGCAGTAAAAGCCCCCAAGGGGTCTAAACAGGTCGGCACAATGCCCCAAATATGGCTTATAGCCCAAATATAACAATAGTCTGAAAACACGATTTAACATATGATTTAAAAGTAAATACACAACTCAATAGTTTCCACGGGAAGGACCAAGTCCTAATCCCCAATCAGTGCACGCCTCACACTCGTCATCCAGCATGTGCGCCCCTCCAAAAATAGTGAGAAAATACGAAGTCCGGGGTTTCATACCCTCAGGACAAGATTTACAGTTATTACTTACCTCAAACCGATCCAAAAAGCTACTCCGCGATACTCTTGCCCCTCGAATCGGCTCCCAAATACTACGAGTCTATCAAAACCAGATTAATAATATCAAAATATGCTAGGGAGACGAAACCCATTCGAAATTTATCAAAATTACCCAAAAATCCCAAAATTGGCAAAATCCGACCCCCGGGCCCATATCTCGGAATCCGATAAAATTTAAATCACGAGAATCCTCATCCTCCCACGAATCTATACATACCAAGAACATCAAAATCAGACCAAAATAGCCCCTTCAATTACTCAATTAAAGTCTCCAATTTCCCATGCCCTAACTTCCCCAATTTTGGATTTAAATCCACAATTTCAGGTTTAATTGCTTAGGAAAATAACATAGGGACAAGTTTTGAAGTAAAAAATCTTACCTCCAAATGTTTCCCTTCGATTCCCTCTTGAATCCCTCTCAAAAGCTTCAAACCCGGATGAAAATATTGAAGAAATGGCTAAAGATTGCGAAGACTAAAATTTATACCCTCCTGTCCAGTGGTTCCGCACCTGTGGCCACTTACGCGCACCTGCAGAAAATAAAACTTAGAAGCCCAGCCTCTGCACCTGCGCTCAAACTTCTGTATCTGCGGCTTAGCAGGTGCAGTAAAAACCCCGCACCTACGGAACTCCTCCAACCCACAATAACCGCACCTGCGATGACTCGTCTGCTTCTACGGGCCCGCACCTGCGGTCCCCTATCCGCAGGTGCGGTAACTCTAGCACTAGCAGCATCAGCTGCTATTTTCAAACTAAAATCCCCCGATGGCTATCCGAAATCACCCCGAGCCCCTCGGGACCCCAACCAAAAATACCAACAAGTCATAAGTGATCACTCGTTCTTAGTCGCACCCTAGGAACACCCAAAATAACATCAAAACACTAAATTCACCCCGGATTCAAGCCTATGAACTTAGAAATTTCCAAATTTGGCCAAAGATGCCGAAACCATCCAAAACACGTTCGATTAACCTGAAAATTTGCACACATATCCAAAATGACCCTACGAACTTGCTCCAACTTCCGAAATTCCATTCCGACCCTTGTAGCCTATTTTTCACTGCCGGCCAGAAATCGCCAAAAACTAACTTTTGCCAATTCAAGCCTAATTCTACACCGAACATCAAAACCACATTCGAAATACACTCCTAAGTCCCAAATCACCTAATGAAGTTATCCGAGCCATGAAATCTACATTCCGAGGTCGTTTACCAATAAGTCAACTTCCAGTTGACTTTTCCAACTATTGAACCAAGTTGAGAGACTAAGTGACTCATTTCTCTCCAAAAACTGCTCCGAACCTGAGCTGACCAATCTAACACAACATAATGAAGCTGAACCACATATAATGAAGCAGAAACGGGGAAAACTTGGCTATTACTCTCGGAACGACCAGTCGGGTCGTTACAATAACATTTTTGGTTCGATAAAGGGTCAAAGTTGTCCCTGTACTATCGAATATTGTTTAAAACTGCCCTCCATTATACTATTTGGTCAATGATGTCCCCATCGTTATACTATTGTTCAAATTTGACCCTAATTTTGACGGCTGACCACGCGTCACTCTCTAATTCAATTGACCCATCCCCAATTTAAAACACCCGATTCATCCCTTACCCGCCCTGTCACCCGACCTAAACCCCCAAATAACATAACTCCACCAAATACGAGCATGTTTCCGGTATTGTTCCAAGAAATCATTAAAGGAAATTTTTGGCGTTGTTCCTAGGAATTATTATTTGAACAAATGAATGAAAATGAGATTATGTTGAGAGGACAATTGAACAAGTTCCTCACGTGATTGTTCTTCCTTATTAGCTGAAGTCTGGAGCAACCTTTTGCATAGTGGCTGAAAAGATTTCTACTAACACGGGTAGATTTCTAAAGTTCACCGAAAATCCAAAAATAACGAGCATATATAAGGATTTTCAGTGGAATCTGGCGAGGATCCATTTTCCGGCTAAGTTCAAAAAGTTCCGGGAACCTCCTAAGTTTTTAGATCTAAAAAATTACAAAGAAGAAAGAGAAAATGACTAGAAAAAATGGAATAGAAGGGTGTGGCAGTGGTGTTTGGCCATTTTTTTGGTCAAGATCTACAATGGATATTGTCGATTTTCATGGTGATTGAAAAAATAAAGAGGGAAAACAATGACAGAGAGCAGAGGTAGACGGTGGTGGTGGCCTTTCGATTTTTCCGGCGAGTTTCACCGGTTCCGTATGCTGGTTTGGTGGAATGGGATTGCTGTTTAGATGACGAAACAAGAAAAGGAAGAAGAAGAAGAAGAGGAAGAGGATGGAGACAAATAGGGGGTCGGTACTGTGGCGGTTACTGCTTCCTGAAGGAATTTTTCGGTGAGCTTCCATTTTCGGCGATTTTGGTGTGATGTGAGGGAAGAGAAAGAGAAAAGGGAAGAGAGTGGGGCTTAGGTCATGTCTGGTGGGTTATTTTGGAGGTGGAGGGATTTAGGGTCAGGTAACGGGGAAGATAAGAGATGAATCAAGTATTTTGAATTAGGGGTGGGTCACTTAAATTTGCGAGTGACACGTGGTCGGTCGTCTAAATTAAGGGTATTTCGAACAATAGTATAACGACAGGGGCATAATTGACCAAGTAGTATAATGGAGGACAATTTTTAAACAATATTCGCTAGTACATAGACAATTTTGACCCTTTAAAGTTTCTGGTTTGACTTTTCCAAAACCAAGATACAACCCACACTATGTATGTGGAGTCTCTAATGGATACAAAAGAGTGGTATGATAGTGCCAGTAACAAGGCGCCATCTATACCTCAAAACACTATGCATAAGTAACAAAAGATACAAGACCCCAAGATGAAGTGGGGCTCACCAAGTAAGCTGAGAAGAGGGTATACTGCTATCACTGATTGATGCTGCCTGCTGTGGAACCACCTGCATACAGTAAAGATGAAGTGCCCCTGGAAAAGGGGACGTTAGTACATATGGAATAATACTAGTAAGTAAGACTAAACACCCTCTCAAAAGAACGAGTAACATTTCAATGAGAAAGAAACATTGAATCAATTAGAGCCTCAAACAATATTAACGTGTCAAGTTAAGAGAAAGGTAAACTTCAGGTAAATATCAATATGTTTAAGTTGGGAGATCTTTAGTACCGACATAACACCGTGTTATTAGCGCAGAGTCCGATCAAGGCCCGATGTAAGCTGTCTCACCCAAAGACATCGAATCACAAAACCGCCATGTGCACAACATCGTATCTGTTTTCAGCGCGATCGGCTAAGCTATCTCACCACAATGTTGTGTGGGTCGACATAACTTTCTGCTAGCAATAATATCATCCCAATTAATGGGATTTATCTCAAAAAATCAATCTCATCCCATTTAAGGGGAAACAATCTCATCATATCAACACGAGGATTTTACCCCTTAACCACTCCTACACCGGCACGTGTAGTTTCGGGGTTAGTCTATTTCAACCTACCCTTCCTCGGTGACTATAGGATACTCCCAAAATATTTATTACACAAATTATTTACAGCTCATTTCATAATCTATCACACGTCTTATCATTTTATTGGCACTAGTGGCCACCAGTGTAATTTCGTTCTTAGCACGTCGGCCGTATTTCATATTTCATACACACTCCCTTTATTTTCAAGCATCTTCATGGATTATCAACAATAAATGAATTTCTAATCGAGACATTAAATATATAAATGATCCATAAGGGTATTAAGCACATTAAGTTTTTATTCCACAATTAGGCATGATAACTTGCAATTGAAACATGATTATAAATCATAAAACCTTTGATAAATTGGCCATACTTGGTTACATTCTTGGAGGAGATCATGATATGATAGGAACATTTATAACACATAGTACAGTTATGCGCCGCAAAATCTCCCTCCAAAATTTTCTCATGTTGGATCTGTGATATATGTGCAGCCTGCGAAATGATTATGCGGCCGCATAATTGACCGAAAAATGGCCTTCAAATTTGGCTTAAGTTCTGTTCCATTCTGCGGACGATCTGCGGTCCGCGAAGAGGTTGACCGCAGAAATGCCATGTTCTGAAAAGAATTTTCTGCGACTCCCCAACGCATTGTACACCCCATCAGCCTACCTCGGCACCACGAAACTTCGGGTTGTAGGTGAATGTTTACGATGCCTTACAATAATTTGACCAACGACCCTGATAAATCGAGGTTTTATGTGTTTAAAGAAATCATTTTGAGGAAAATACGGGAACCGTTGGATCTGATAACAGGTTAACATTAAAAGAAAAAATAGGGATAATTATGGACTGTCAATGGTTTGGATCAACGACTCAGATCGTTTGTGTTTGTTTTGTGAGTAGGATTAGAGAGTGACGTGGCGTGCTCTCATTGGTTTAAATGGAGTGGTCAAGATTGCCAACTTGGATTAGAGGGTCTTTGAACTGGATGCTTTTTCCGGATTGGGATTGGTATTGGGCCAAAGTTAATTTAAAAGATATCCATCTTGTGTTTAATTGGAGATTTTTAATTGTAGCCTTTTGTCTTTTAATCCCTTTTGGAATTAATTAAAATAAACTTAATTATTTTCAATAATATATAATAGAAATTATAATCATCAAATATACTACTAATTATTATAATTAATTATTTATGAAATACTTTGTCTTCTAATTATAACACTAATTTTGAACATAATAATCTAATCAATCAGAATTTGAGAAATAATTCATAAAATTATTTAGAAAGCCTAGATGGTGTATTTTAGAAATTACCTTAATGAAATTAAAAGTACTAAGTATATTAGTATTTACATAATGCTTATACTGGATTGTTAATCTCAAAACTAATACTTAATCAATTTTGTGAAATAAGTATTTATTAATAGAAAATACTTTTAGAACAATCATTGTAAATATCAAAGTAATAATAAATAAATTTTAAAAAGGAGGGTCAAAATTTGCCGTCAACAACTGCCCCTCTTTGACCGGAGACGATGAAAGAGTTTTTGGACAATATGATTGAACCATAGCCAATTTTGTTCCGACTTTAGGCATGCGTTGCAGGAGTGACATTATGATTATGAATTGCAAGATTTAGAGAATTCTTAGGAGAAAATTTTGGGAATCGGGCCGATTTTTGGCTTTGAATTGCTTACATACCTCGGGTTTAATGATGATCAGACTTCATGTAGTTCTAGAGTCAATATTTTGAGGAAGCGATACTCACATGAATTGCCCCAGTATTGTATCACGATGATACAACGACACTGAAGATTGGGCACTCATGATATCTTGAATTTTGCCGCTGGAGTTCCACTGGTCGTTTTGTGCCTAAGCTTAGATCCTTGGCCCGCTAATGAGTTTGTTGTCCCTCGTAGTATTGTAGTTTGGTTTGCTGCTAAGGAAGAGTTCCACGTTGTGACTTTCATTCCTGCAAAATATTAAATACCCATATACACATATATTAAAATGCAGAATATAGCATGATGTGATGTAAATGATGCAAGAATGATGATTCCTGGCTACCGACAAGCCATTATTTACGACCGGGATGATGGGACTTGTCTCGAATTGTTAGTCAGGCTATGTACCATTTCGTAGCTGTCGGAGCATTGAAAAGTGTCTCCTCTTGTTGGGAGAGCTTTATTTGAGAGTGTGTCTCCGCTTGTTGGGAGAGCTTTGCACTGAGAAAATGTCTCCTCTTGTTGGGAGAGCTTGATTTCCAGAGTGCGTCTCCGCTTTTTGGGACTGCGTCTCCGCACTAAAATGTAAAGTAATCTCCGCTTTGGGAGTGATTGACTTAAATCATAATCATGACTGAATCTTCATGTGCAAAACGTTAAAACATTCAAGATAATTGCAAAGGAAGAGAAAAAAGCTTGCACAAGAGATACTCTTGACTGTGAAGCTATGTTGCGGCCATCGATTAGCAAAATGTTGGTAACGAGGTTTGTGATAGTCTATTATGGTCTCCGTTGCGGCGGTGCGGATTGTTCCGTTGGGGAATGAAAATTTTTCTATATACAAGGCTTTGATTGGCTAAGCCAATGTTTGAATTGTACAGGGCACTCCGATCGATTGGGTTGACGATTTTCTATATACAGGACTTCAATTGGTGATGATGATGACTCGTTTTGTACAAGGTGCTTCGACTTGTTGAGCAGGAAATTTGGTATATACAGGGCTTCAATTGGTGAAACCGATGGCTTGTTTTGTACAAGGTATTCTATTAGTAGAACAGACGGTTTGCTATGTACAATGTGCCTTTTCCGCATCAGCGGTCTGACTCCGAGATACCTACAAAATATTCAAGGATTAGCTTTAATTGTACCAAAAAAATTCAAGTAATAGAGTAAAGGTAGATAATCCGAGAAAAAGTGGAAGATCCATTGTAACGACCCAAAATCCTAACTTAGGTCGTGATGGCGCCCAATGGTGGGGTCAGGCAAGCCAACACTCAATTTACTAAGGGTTCTTTCTTATTAGATTAAACATTTCAACATATACTCAGTTTTTAAAACTTAAAACATAAATCGACAAGGATAATTAGCCAGTTTTTAATCAAAAGTGGTCACGAGGAGGCGTGAGCCAATATATATACAGACCCGTAATCCATAATAACTATCACGTGTGTGCAAGGAACTAGTGTCACAAGTCCTACGGGCATACTAACGGAATATACAAAAGATATAATACACAGTCCCACTGTCTGAAAGAAATAGACGGGAAATAAGCAAAAGAAACCCCATGGTGCTGCCGGAGATCGCCAGGAGAAAGCAGCTCACCGTGAAGTCAGGTTCGTCTATAATCAGAATCAAGCTCCGGTCTGACAACCAGATGCACCAGCCTCAGAACCTGCACAATTAAGTACAGAAGCGTAACATGATTGCATAAATATATATGTACTCAGTGAGTATCCCGCCTAACCTCGAAGAAGTAGTGACGAGAGGTCGAAATGACCCTCACTAAGGTCCAACAATATGATTTAACTGAATATGATGAAAACGGTAGGCATGTAAAGGCAGTTAAGCAGCATATATATATAAGGCACTGAAATCCAAGGAAGTACTGGAAATAAATAAACAATTACTACTTCACCTTCCCCCAAATATCTGTCAAATCAGTGTCCATGAATTTAGTAACAAACAAATCATGCACATACAGGATAAGGACAACCGGCATGAGTCATAATATAGTCGTGTCTGTGCACTGCCAAGGGTCGAACGACCCAAACCATAAGTGCACCTTTACATAAAGTACTCACATCTATGCACTGCAGAGGATCGAACGGCCCGAACCAAAAATGCATCTTTGCCATAAAGTAATCCTCTCTATGCACTGCCGAGGATCGAGCACCCCGAACTATAAATGCATCTTCCAATCCGCCGTGGCGTACGACCCGTTCCCATAAGAGTGGTGGAAATCACACTCTGCTCGCGGAATGTAAATTGCAAAGCGGTCACATGCACACACAATATTCCTTTTTAAATTACTTTTCAGTAGACAATTCCTTACAAATTTTCTCAAATTCCATGATCTCAGGGAAACAAGCCGCATGTAACATTTAATTTATTAAGAATATAGTTCATTTCAAGTAAAAAACGAGGCATGATGTGGACCTGACTACCCGGACATAATAATAATAGCGGCTACGTACGGACTCTCGTCAGTTTGTACGTACGTAGCTCCCACATATTTCACACATAGCATTTAAAACACATACGGGGACAATTCCCTCTAATGAGGTTAGAAAGGAGACTCACCTCGCGTCACATCTACTCCCCGTGTCAAGAATGCGCCCGAAATCTCCGAACACGTCAGCCAAAGAACTTGAAGCTAACCAAACGTTACGTAAATATATCAAATTATACTCAAAGCATGGAATTCTCGTATTATTTAGTTAAATTCATCATTCTTGAAGAAATCCCAAAATCCAACCCCGGGCCCGCATGTTCGGATTTCAAAAATTCTTGAATGAAACACTCACCCATAACCTAAGGATCATTAATATATTATTTTTGTATGAGTTCATAGCCAATTCACGGGTAATTCTCTAAATTCTCGAAAGCCCTAGGTTACCACCAAATTCCTTAATTTTCCACTAATTAGGTAGTTAATTCAACTAGAAATTCATGCATTAACTAACTTGAGGGTAGAATTCACTTACCTTTTTAGTAGCTAGGTCGTGGAGCTCTTTCCCAAGCTTTCAAGGTCTCTAATGGAGGAAGAAAATGGGGTGAAATGAAATAATCCCGTGTTTTAAAGAACTTTCTGCCTACTGTGGTTCCGCACCTGCGGCTCAAGGACCGCACCTGCAAAAAAAGACTCGCACCTGCGGAAAAGGGGCAAGGGGCCTGGGCTCGCACCTGCGGCTCCGCTCCTGCGGATATTATCCGCACCTGCGAGAAATGGGCAGCCTCACCTGAAGCCGCACCTGCGAGGTAAGGACCGCAGGAGAGGTCTCGAACCTGCGACTGGGCAACCGCACATGCGGTCATACCAGATCAGGTGCACCAGCAACTGCTTCAGCTGGTTTTTGGCCTCGTTTGGTGCCCGAGAGGCACCTGGGCCCACCCGAGCCCCCGTCCAATTATACCAACAAGTCCCAAATCATAATACGGACTCGATCGAGCCTTCAAAACACCCAAAAAAATGCTAAAACTTAAAATCACACCACAAAACCCCTAGAACCAATCTTAGGAACTTTAAGTTTTCTTGACTTCACTAACAATGCGCCGAACCGACCTATACTACTCGGAATGATACCAAAATTTTCAGGCAAGTCATAAATGACATAACAGAACTATTCCCGGTCTCGGAATTCCGTTCGGACCTCGATAACACAAAACACGCCCCAAACCCAATATGGACTTAAGGAACTCTTACTTCAATATTGGGCGCCAAAACGCTCCCGAGTCATCCAAAACCCATTCCGAACATATGTCCAAGTCCAAAATCATCATACAAAGCTAACGAAACCGTCAAAACTTGATTCCGAGGTCGTTTACTAAAAATGTTGACCGAAGTTAAACTTGGCCTTAAAGACCAACCTGAAGGAACCAAGTGTTCCAATATTGTTCTAAACACTTCTGAATCCCAGACTACCCACCCCCGCAAGTCATAAATCACAATAAGCCGCTAGGGAAGTTTCATTTAGGGGAACGGGGTTCGATAATGCAAAATAACCGGTGGGGTCGTTACATTCTCCACCTCTTAAACAAACGTTCGTCCTAGAACGGGTCTAGAATTGTACCTGAAGTGCTGAATAAGTGCGGATATCTGAAATCAACCACATGAGAAAAGTCGGTGTGGTACCTCCGGAGCATGGATACATGAAAGACCAGATGAACTCCTGATAAACTGGGAGGTAAGGCTAGCTCATAAGCAACCCCCCCCCCCAAACTCGCCTCAACACCTCGAAAGGACCTATAAACCTCGGGCTCAGCTTGCCCTTCTTCCCAAACCTCATAATACCATTCATCGGCGATACCTTCAACAGAACCTTGTCCCCTTCCATAAAAGATACATCACACGCCCTCTGATCCGCATAACTCTTCTGTCTGGACTGTGCTGTGCAGAGCCTCTCCTGAATCAACTTCACCCTCACCAAAGCATCCCTCACCAGGTCGGTACCATATAACTTAGCCTCGTCAGGCTCAAACCGCCAGATAGGGGAACGACATCGCCGACCATACAAAGCCTCAAATGGAGCCATCCCGATGCTGGACTGGTAACTATTATTGTAAGAAAAGTTGGCCAAAGGCAAGAACTACTCCCACTGACCTCCGAAGTCAATCACGCATGCCCTGAGCATATCCTCCAATATCTGAACTGTACACTCCGACTGGCCATTAGTCTGAGGGTGAAATGATGTCCTGAGATCTATCTGGGTGCCCATCTCACTATGCAATGCTCTCCAAAAATGCGAGGTGAACTGAGGACCTCGATCTGATATAATGGACACTGGCACACCGTGCAACCGGATTATCTCCCGAATGTAGATCTGGACCAACCTCTCAGAAGTATAAGTTGTAGCCACTGGAATGAAATGCGCCGATTTGGTCAATCAATCCACAATGACCCAAACCGCGTCAACCTTCCACAAAGTCCGAGGCAACCCAACCACGAAGTCCATAGTGATGCGCTCCCACTTCCACTCAGGAATGGGTATCTGCTGAAGTAGGCCTCCTGGCCTCTGGTGCTCATACTTAACCTGCTGGCAGTTAAGACACCTAGTCACATACTCTACAATGTCCCTCTTCATCCACCTCCACCAGTAATGCTACTTCAAATCACGATACATCTTTGTAGCACCAGGATGGACATAATACCGAGAAATGTGTACCTCCTCTAGAATCCTCACCGTCAGGCCATCAACATTAGTAACACATAAAAGGCCCGGAAGTCTCAGAACACCATCCTCGCCAATAGCAACCTCTTTGGCACCACCCCGTACCACTGTCTCCCGAAGTTCTGCTAAGCATGGATCATAGAACTATCGGACCTTAATCTCCCCCAATAACGAAGACTGAGCAACCACATGTGCTAAAACTCGACGAGGCTCTGAAAGGTCTAATCTCACCAGGCGATTGGCCAAGGACTGAATTTCCATGGCTAGAGGTTTCTCCTCTGCTGCAATATAAGCCAAGCTACCTATACTCTCCGCCTTCCTGATCAAGGCATCTACTACCACATTTTCCTTGCCCGGATGATAAAGAATGGTGATATCATAATCCTTCAACAACTCAAGCCATCTGCGCTACCTCAGATTAAGATATCTCTGCTTGAACAAGTGCTGCAAGCTACGGTGGTCTGTATATACCTTACAGGACACACCATACAAGTAGTGCCTCAAAATCTTAAGAGCATAAAAAATCGCCGCCAACTCCAAATTGTGCACAGGGTAATTCTTCTCATGAACCTTCAATTGGCGTGAAGCATAAGCAATAACTCTCCCTTCCTGCATCAACACACACCGCAAGCCAACGCCTGAAGTGTCTCAATATACTGTGTACATCCCAGAACCAGAAAGCAATACCAGAACTGGTGCTGAAGTCCATGTTGCCTTGAGCTTCTGAAAGCTCGCCTCACACTCGTCAGACCATCGAAACAAGGCATTCTTCTGAGTCAATCTAGTCAATGGAGCTGCAATAGAAGAGAAACCCTCCACAAATAGGTGGTAATAGCCTGATAGGTCCAAAAAGCTCCTGATCTCTGTAGCTGAAGTAGGACGCGACCAACTCTGAACTGCCTCGATCTTCTGAGGATAAACCTTTATACCCTCTCCGGATACCACATGCCCCAGGAATGCTATGGAAGCCAACCAGAACTCACACTTGGAGAACTTAGCATATAGTTTCTATTCTCGCAAGTCTGGAGCACAACTCTCAAATGATGCTCGTGCTCCCCCGGCTACGTAAGTAAATCAAGATGTCATCAATAAAGACAATGATGAAGGAATCAATATACAGCCTAAACACCCTATTCATCAAGTCCATGAATGCAGCTGGGGAATTAGTCAAGCCAAAGGACATCACCAGGAACTCATAGTGGCCATATCTCGTACAGAAAGCAGTCTTCGGAACATCTGAGGCCCAAATCTTTAACTGATGATATCCCAATCTCAAATCAATCTTAGAAAACACCCTAGCACCCTGCAAATCGTCAAACAAATCATCGCTATGCGTTAAAGGATACTTGTTCTTAATGGTGACCTTGTTCAACTGGCGGTAATCAATTCACATCCGTATGAACCCATCCTTTTTCTTCACGAATAGAACTGGAGCACCCCACGGTGATACACTCGGTCTGATGAACCTCTCAGCCAACAACTCTTCAAAATTCTCCTTCAACTCCTTCAACTCTTTCGGAGTCATACGGTACGGAGGAATAGATATAGGACGGGTGCCTGGAGCTAAATCAATATCACGATCCGGAGGCATGCCCGGAATATCTGAAGAAAATACATGAGCAAACTCTCGGACAACTGGCACTGAATCATTCGTCGGAGACTCGGCGGTGGTTTCCCGCACATAAGCAAGATAGGCCAGACAACCCTTCTCGACCATATGTTGAGCCTTCATGAATGAAATAACCCAGCTGGCTGCACTAATTGAGGAACCACTCCACTCCAGCCTACGCGACTCGGGCATGGCTAAAGTAACTATCTTGGCATGGAAATCTAGCACGGCATGATAAGGAGATAGCCAATTCATGCCTAGAATAACCTCAAAATTAACCATGTCGAGCAATAAAAGGTCCGCTCTAGTATCGAACCCATAGAAGGTGATCACACAAGACCGATAGATCCGTACTACCACCGCAAAATTGCCCACAAGAGTCGACACATATATAGGAGAACGCAAGGACTCGCAAGGAGAATCCAGAAAATGAGCAAATAATGCTGAAACATATGAATAGGTGGATCCTCGATCAAATAATACTGAAGCCTCTCTACCACATACTGAGATAATACCTGTGATCACGGCGTCTGAGGCCACTGCATCTGATCTGGCCGAATGGCATAGAATCTAGCTGGAGTACCAGAAGACTGAGCTCCACCAGAGTGAACATGAGCTGCCTGACCTCCCCCTGACTGTCCTCCACCTCTCGGACGACCCCTGCCGACCTGTCCTCTACCTCTAGGTGGCCGGACTGCTGGTGCTGGACCCATCGGCTGATAACCCTGCTGTACGGCCTTGCCCCGAAACCTGGGACAATGCCTCCTCATATGACCTGGCTCTCCACACTCGTAATAACCCCCACAGACCATAGCCTGCTTCCCCGAAGAAGAATCCTGAATGGCCGGAGGGCGATGTGAGCCCTCTGGCATAGCACTGAAGTAGAGGTCGGAGGATCTCGGATGACTGCGATAACCACTGAGTGAACTCTGAATGGCTGTAGGACGGTAGGAACGCTCTGGCATGGCGCTGAAATGAGGCCTCACTGGAACACCTCGGGGAGGTGGTGGAGGTGCTGAATATAAAGTCCTACTGGGCTGACCACTGCTAAACTGACCTCTGCCCCTAGCTGGGGCACCTTTGAAATCTTCGAAGAACCTAGCGCTCTTGTCTTGCTGCCCCTGCTCCCTGCTCCTCGACCGATACCCCTCGATTCTGCGACCAATATCTACCACAAGCTGATAAAGAGTGCCCATCTCTACCTCTCGGGCCATGGTGGCCCTAATACCTGGATGCAACCCAACCACAAATCTCTGCACTTTCTCGGCATCAGTAGGTAATATCATGAGTGCGTGTCGAGACAACTCTTCAAATCTGGCCTCATAATCTATCACTGACATCTGTCCCTACTCTAGCCGCTCAAACAGATACTGCAGCTCTTCCCTCTCAGACGGTGGGATATATCTATCCAGAAACATCTGCGGGAACTGCTCCCAAGTGACAGGAGGAGAATCTGCTGGCCTGCTGAGAATATAGGACTACCACCACCTACGCGCTCTGCCCTGCAACTGGAAGGTAGTGAAATCCACTCCATGGGACTCTAGTATCCTCATGTTGCAGTCTGTCCCTTCACCTGTCCACAAAATCTTGGGCATCCTCGCCTCACTCACCCCCAAAAACTGGAGGGTGAAATCGAGTCCATCTATCCAATAACTTCTGCGGATCGCCATTCGCAGCTGGTCTGGGCTCAGGTGCTGCTGCAACAGGCTGGACCCCACCCACGAGAAGTGTACTCGGGGTATGATGTAATGCTATTGTCTGGCCTGCAACCTGGGCAGTAGGGGTCTGGACTTCCCCTCCTTCCTGAGAAGTGGCAGGATATACTAGAAATAAACCATCCTGGGACATGGTCTCCATAAATCTCATCATACGGCCCATGACCGCCTAGAAGCTGGCGCCGTCATGAAGTCCACGGGAGCAGGATTTGCTGGAGGCACCTCGTCCTGATCCTAAATGATAGGGTCCTCTGGTGGTGGAACCATAATTGCTCTAGGACGCCCTCATCCCCTACCTCAAGCCGGTGTCCTCCCCCGGCCTCTACCACGACCTCGAACAACAGGGATAGCGGCCCCTCCCGGGTCTGGAACATCAGATGCATGCCTCCTCACCATCTGTGAGAGAATAAAATAATGAGATTTAGTAAACCATCGACTGCACGATAGAATAAGAACAAAGAGAGGTTTCCTAACACTCTATAGCCTCTTGAAGATAAGTAGACGTCTCCATACCGATCCACAAGACTCTACTGGGTTCGCCCGTGACTCGTGAGACTTAAGTGAACCTAGTGCTCTGATACCATGTTGTCACGACCCAAAATCCTACCTTAGGTCGTGATGGCGCCCAACGGCGGGGTCAGGCAAACCAACACTCAATTTACTAAGGTTTCTTTCTTATTAGATTAAACATATCAGCATATACTCAATTTTTAAAACTTAAAACATAAATCGACAAGGATAATTAGCCAGTTTTTAATTAAAATCGGTCATGAGGAGGCGTGAGCCAATATATATACAGATCCATAATCCATAATCCATAATAACTATCACGTGTGTGCCAGGAACTAGTGTCACAAGTCCTATGGGCATACTAATAGAATATACAAAAGATATAATATACAGTCCCACTGTCTTAAAGAAATAGATGGGAAATAAGCAAAAGAAACCCCATGGTGTTGCCGGAGATCTCCAGGAGAAAGCAGCTCACCGTGAAGTCAGGTCCGTCTATAATCAGAATCAAGCTCCGGTCTGACAACCAGATGCACAAGCCTCAGAACCTGTCTAATTAAGTACAGAACTGTAGCATGAGTACATAAATATATATATATGTACCCAGTGAGTATCCCACTTAACCTCGAAGAAGTAGTGACGCGAGGTCGAAATGACACTCACTAAGGTCCAACAATATGATTTAACAGAATATGATGAAAATGGTAGGCATGTAAAGGCAGTGAAGCAGCAAATATATATAAGGCACTGAAATCCACGGAAGTACTGGAAATAAATAAACAATTACTACTTCACCTTCCCCCAAATATCTGTCAAATCAGTGTCCATGAATTTAGTAACAAATAAATCATGCGCATACAGAATAAGGACAACCGGCCTGAGTCATAAGATAGTCGTGCCCGCGCAGTGTTGAGGGTCGAACAGCCTGAACCATAAGTGCACCTTTCATAAAGTACTCACATCTATGAACTGCCGAGGATCGAACGGCCCGAACCAAAAGTGCATCTTTGCCATAAAGTAATCCTCTCTATGCACTGCCGAGGATCGAGCGACCCGAACCATAAGTGCATCTTCCAATCTGCAGTGGCATACGACCTGTTCCCATAAGAGTGGGGGAAATCACACTCCACTCACGGAATGTAAATTGCGAAGCGGTTATATGCACACATAATATTCCTTTTTAAATTACTTTTCAGTAAACAATTCCTTACAAATTTTCTCAAATTCCATGATCTCAGGTAAACAAGCCGCATGTAACATTTAATTTATTAAGAATATAGTTCATTTCAAGTAAAACACGAGGCATGATGTGGACCTGACTACCCGGACATCATAATAATAGCTACTACGTATGGACTCTCGTCACTTTGTACGTACGTAGCCCCCACAATTATCACACATAGCATTTAAAACACCTACGGGGACAATTCCCTCTTACGAGGTTAGAAAGGAGACTCACCTCGCATCGCACCTACTCCCCGGGTCAAGAATGCGCCCGAAATCTCCGAACTCGTCACCCAAAGGACTCGAAGCTAACCAAACTTTACGTAAATATATCAAATTATACTCAAAGCATGGAATTCTCCTATTATTTAATCAAATTCATCATTCTTGAAGAAATCCCAAAATCCAACCCCGAGCCCGCATGCTCGGATTTCAAAAATTCTTGAAGAAAGCACTCACCCATAACCTAAGGATCATTAATATATGATTTTTGTATGATTTCATAGCCAATTCACGGGTAATTCTCTAAATTCTCGAAAGCCCTAGGTTACTACCCAATTCCTTAATTTTCCACTAATTAGGTAGTGAATTCAACTAGGAATTCATGCATTACCTAACTTGAGGGAAGAATTCACTTACCTTTTTAGTAACTAGGTCGTGGAGCTCTTTCCCAAGATTTCAAGGTCTCTAATGGAGGAAGAAAATGGGGTGAAATGAAATAATCCCATGTTTTAAGGAATTTTTTGCCTACTGTGGTTCCACAGCTGCAGCTCAAGGACCGCACCTGCGGTCCCGCGCCTGCGAAAAAAGACTCGCACCTTCGGAAGAGGGCAAGGGGACTGGGCTCTCACTTGCGACTCCGCTCCTGCGAGAAATGGGCAGCCTCACCTGAAGCCGCACCTATGAGGAAAGGACCGCAGGAGCGATCTCGCACCTACGACTGGGCAATCGCACCTGCGGTCACAATGTTGGTTTGTGTTGACCACAATGTTGGTTTGCCCCTACCTTTGATATGGCTATGCCGCGAAGTTTGGTAGGTTGAACAAATCACTATATTTTAGAAAAGCAATTTTGAAAAACTTTTCTTTAAAACAAATGTCGTCGTTCTGGATTATGACATGCTATGAAAAGTTCTCCACACGTGAGCGTCTCTTCTTTAAATCTCTGTCCCATTGATGTTGGTTCTTCTCGATGCTTGACAATGCAGCTGCTTACCGCTGTGACTGCATCCAAATTTGAACTAATGCATTCCAGAGGTTTTTCCTAAGGTTATGAACAAACCCTTTTAGGTTGCCTGCGTATCCAAAATAGAATCAGGTTTGAACGTAGTTCGTGGATGATGATATTAAGAATGCAATGGGCGAGTCTAACTCAGATAGCCTACGTATCCAGATGGAATCAGGCCAGATTATAGTTCAAATACAGAAGACGACTGAACCCGATGAGGATTGCCTACGTATTCCTTTCTGAGGAAATCAAGCCGGCATAGTTGCAGAGTAACATACAAAAATAATGTTTGGATTTTCTATTACAGAAGCAAAGAGGGAGAGAAACCGAACCCTACGTGGGTTGCCTAGGTTTCCCTCTGTGGGAAGTCAAGTTGAACGTAGTTCTGTTATAGCAAAACCTAGCTCTATTTGTCTTCAAACATATTATGTCTTGATTGCGTCTGAGTTGATGGGCTTAGTGTTGATTCTTCCATTCGTTTCTGCTAAGATTAGAGCTACATCGACAATACTCAGTGAACCACGTAAGGACCTTGCCGGGGAAAGAGTTTTTTCAGGACCAACTGCCTCAGTGTGAACTGACGAGGCTTCACCCTTTTGTTAAATGCACTAGCCATCCTGTTCTGCTATAATTGACCATGGCATACCGCATCCATTCTCTTCTCATCGATGAGCATGAGTTGCTCTTGTCTGACTCGTATCCATTCTACATCGTCCAACCTGGCCTCTTGAACGACCCTTCAAGACGGTATCTCGATCTCTGCGAGTATCACAGCTTCAGTGTCGTATACTAACATGTACGACATTCCCCCAGTGGATGTTCTCATGGTGGTCCGATAACCTAGTAAGGCGAAGGATAGTTTATCGTGCCATTGCCTGTGATTGTCCACTATCTTTCGCAGAATCCTCTTGATATTCTTGTTGGTTGTCTCGACTGACCCATTCATTAGTTGTCTATAGGCTGTGGAGTTGCGGTGGACGGTTATGATCTTCTCGTAGATTTCACTCATGAGGTCGTTATTGAGGTTAGTGGAATTGTCAATGATGATCGACTTAGGTATGCCAAATTGGCAGATGATGTTGTTTCGGACAAAATCCGCCACTACCTTCTTTGTGACGGCCTTGTAGGTGGATGCTTTGACCAATTTAGTGAAGTAGCTAATGGTTACCAAGATGAAGCTATGCCTATTTGACGCAGCAAGCTCAATCGGTCAAATCACGTCCATACCTCAAGTGGCGATTGACCAGGATGAACCCATCACATTTAACTCATTTGGCCGATCCTGGATGAAATCCTCATGAATCTGGAACTGGTGATAGTTCTACACATAGAAGATACTATCGCTTTTCATAGTCATCAAAAAATATCCAACTCTCAAGATCTTATTGGCTAATGTGAACCCGTTCATGTAGGGTCCACATGTTCCTGCATGTATTTCTTCCAATAACCTGGTTGCCTCGGCGACATCTACGCATCTCAACAAACCCAAGTCCGGAGTCCTCATGTACAAGATTTACCATTAAAGAAAAAGTGATTCTCCAACCTCCTCAGTGCTTGCTTTTGGCTATTAGTAGCATTCTCCAGATACTCTCTGGTTGCAAGGAATTTCCTGATGTCGTGATACCATGGCTTACCATCTGGATCTTCATCTACATGGAAGCAATAGGAATGTTGTTCCCTGATCCCTAACTCGATAGGGTCGATGTAGTTCTTGTCTGGATGTTGATCATGGATGATAGAGTTGCACGGGCATCGGCAAACTCGTTCTGAATCCTAGGGACGTGCTGAACTCAATCTTTGTGAACTTTTTGCATAACGCTTTTATGCAGTGCTGGTATGGAAGGATATTGATATTTTTGGTAGACCATTTCCCGTTACTTGGTGTATCAATATATCAGAATCCCCTATGAACAAAAGTTTTTCGATGTTCATGTCGACTACCATTCTGATCCCAAGGATGCACACTTCGTATTCAGCCATATTATTAGTGCACGCGAATTTTTTCTTTGCCGATACTGGATAGTGTTATCCAGATTCTGAAATTAGGACTACCCTAATTTTGACTCCTTTAAAGTTTGTTGCTCCATCGAAAAACATTCTCCATCCAGGGTATTACTCTAAAATATCTTCTCTAGAAAATAATACCTCATCGTCGGGAAAATATGTAGTGAGTGGCTCGTAATCCCCGTTCACTGGATTTTTTGTGAGGTGGTAAGCTAAAGCTTTCCCCTTGATAGCCTTCTAAGTTATTCCCACAATGTCGAATTCACTGAGGAGAACTTTCCATTTTGCTAGCTTTTTGGTAGGCATCGAATTCTTGAAGATGTACTTGAGTGGGTCGAGCCCAAATATTAGATGTGTAGTGTATTTTGTCATGTAATGACTTAGTTTTTAGGTGATCCATGTTAGAGCACAACAAGTGCGTTCTATCAAAGTGTATTTTTCGTCGCATGGCGTGAACTTCTTACTTAAGTAGTAGATGGCCTGCTCCTTTTTCCCAGTTTTGTCATGTTGCAACACACAGTAGAAGGCGTTATCCAAGACTGACAGATATAGTAACAATGGCTTCCTAGGATCGGGGGGAACCAACACTGGTGGATTTAATAGATACTCCTCCACGGAGTACTCTTTGGTCGACATTCTCTTCCAAAATTTGGCGGCTTTTGGGTCTGTTATGTTCCTTCTTTGAGTCTGCTATCTTCCCAAATTACCTTGATTTTCATCTTCAGGAGCGTATCATCTACCTGACCTAGTCATATCGTGGGATCATGGGATGTTGTAGAGTCTATCATCTTGGCGTTCCCTTTTTCTGGTACATCTATAGGACAATTTTGTATTCCCGGCACTCTTCGTCCCCTATAATAAAAACAGGTTATCGTTGACAAGTTTTAA
This sequence comes from Nicotiana knightiana, assembly GCA_005239525.1. NCBI lineage: Eukaryota > Viridiplantae > Streptophyta > Magnoliopsida > Solanales > Solanaceae > Nicotiana > Nicotiana knightiana. The sequence continues at coordinate 160,873 of ML408706.1, forward strand.
TTGTCACCGTATGTCTCACTTGTAATGCAATCATTGGAGCCCTTTGAGTTGGGTCTTGCGGCCTTTGAATTTCCCATTGTGACAATCGTTCCATTCAAATCATAGTGTCCATTGTGTTCATGTTGACCCCTTGGTTTCGATTATTTGGCAGTGGATTCGATTCACATTAGGCGGTGCTTGAGTGCACTGAATGGCTCCACTCTTGATCAGCATTTCAATCTCATTTTTCAGCTTAAAACCATCTTCAGTATCATGCCCAGACACGTTGGAAAGGTACACACACCTTTTAATTGCATCAAAATACTTAGAGGGATACTCAGGAACCCTTCGTTCTAGTGGATGTATCAATCCTACTTTTCTGAACTCTCGAAAAATTTGGACCAAAGGCTCAGCAATCGGGGTATAGTTTCTGGGAACCCTCTCTTCAAAATTGGGATGAGAGCATGGTGCATAATTAGGTCGGTTTTGGTGGGTAGTGGTTTGGACAGGAGCATATGGTCATTGTGGGTTCGAGTTGTTGTAGGCTCTAGGAGGATTGTATTGAGGTTCGGGGTGGTAATATGGATAAGTGTTATAGACAAGAGCGTAAGTGGGTGGTGGTAAATGGTTGTTTGGGGAATAGGAAGTGTTTCTGTGGTTTAGGTTAGGTTGATAATAAGGGGTGACTGCTGAGACCTCTTATTTCTTTCTCTTTGCGCTACTGATTGACCCTAATTGGATTGCCTTACTGGTTTCTTGCAGTACATCCATGAATTGTACTTTATCGGATTTTATACCTTCTTTTAGGAAATCTCCCATCTTGGCCAGCTCTGGGAACTTCTGTCCCATCATTCGCATCTTTTTTCGAAGAATATCCTTTCGTAGGCCCTAATGAAATACTTGGTTAATTCACTATCGTCGAGCGGAGGTTGTGCCCTAGCAACCTCTAACCTCCACCGATGCGCATATTCTTGGAATGACTCAAATGGCTTTTTCTGCAGTTTTACCAGTGCGAATCTATCGAGAGTGATCTATGTATTGAATTGAAAGCGATTCATGTAGTCTTCTATCATATCTTGCTAGGTTCTCCAGATTCACGGATCTTGTCGAGTATACCAGGTGAGTGCTTCTCCCGTCAGGATCTTTATGAACAACTTCATTATTATCTTCTCGCTCCTTTCCACTCCGACTAAATTTTCACAATATTCCCTCAAATTCGCGTGGGGATCACCCGTTCCATTGAATATATTCCTTGTTGGCATATCCATATCCGGATGGATACACAGATCCTCGTAGTCAAAACTTTCACTTCCTCTAGAGACTTGGAGGCTCTTCATTTGTTTTCTCAAGATCTGAAGCTGCTAAGATACTGACTCATCTTCCTTACGCCTATCTTCCCTCTCCATCTCAACGTATTGGTCAATCTCATAAGGCACCCTGACTGTGAAAGTCACTGTAAAGGTAGGTTCAGAAATGACATATACAGGAGGAGCATATCGCTCATGGGCAGCAGTATATGCCACGAATATGTGCTGATTTGGGTGGGTGGTAAGTGTGACTCTGTCACGAGGAGGGTATGAGTTGCATTGCTGGTGATATGCATCTTTTGTTGTGTTTGAACATACTGTGATATGTAGGGAGTGTGGATAGGGGAATTTGGTGGGTTTGCGGGGGTTACTAGAGGTATAACTTGAGTGGTGGGGGACTGAAGTTGGGGTGTAGTTGTTTTTTCATGATGTGGAAGGAATGTGGTCAGGAATTGAGTCCAAATAATGAAAAGGGGGTGGTTAAGGGGGTGTTGTCACAGCCAGATGTGCCAGTTCCCTAATATGTTGTACTTTTTCTCTTAAAGACCCCATCTCCTGGACCATCCTAGCCACATGTTCATCATTTATGGAATCTTTCTTCTCTCCCGATAACCCCAGGCTGTCGTCTATGACAGAGCATGCTCAGTTGGGTTTTCTGTAGCTGACATATTTCCCTTTGATCTTAGATTGTATGGTGGTTCCGCCAGTTTCGGGTCGACACAAACCAACATTTTTTTAGGAGTAATAATAAACTATAAAAAAATAAGGAAGAAAAAGAAGAGGAATAGAATTCAACGTTTTCATCTACACAAGCAGGAAATCACACAGAGCAATTAATTCACGCATTTAAGCTAGCGCATTTTCCTAGAATTTATGGGTCCTCTCATTGTCGGAGGTAGGCCTAAATCGCAGATGTTTGACAAACAATTAGACTTGACACATTTAGATCCGAAGCAAGTTTGTTTTCATTGATAATGTTTGGACTGAGATAAATGGGAACAACGGTTACATAACTGCCTCTAGTATTCATAGAACATCATGGGCTTAACAACTTTCCCTTTAGGAAAATAAGAAAAATGGGGATAAGGGTACAAAGTGGGAAAGTAGGGGAAATCAACCAATTTCTTGTAACCATCCCTGGAATCATTCCCCATCTCCTCTTCTTCTTATGGCTCTTCCTGCGGATCTTCTTCAAACTTCTCTTCATTATCATTGAACTCAGACTCTTTTCCTAGATCTCCCTTCATCTCTGTCTCAGATTCTATCTGGATGCATTCCACTACCCTGTCATCATCTTTAGTAGGTAGAAGCATGTGATCGATGGATCCTAGGACCACTTGATGGTGCTTTGAGGTAGTCACAAGGTAATGTGGCATGATCTCATGGTAGATTAGCAAAGCAGCCACTGCATCCTCTAGCCAGGTTATACCCTCTCTACTTGGTTAGGCTAGCTCGTCTTCCTCTTTGATCCATACATAATACTCCGGAGTGCACCGCAAGTTTTGACCCATCGACATTGTGACTAGATCGTTTCACTCTTCTTGGAAGGAAAGTGGTTAGGGATTGAATCCAAAGAAGGAAAGCGGGGTGGTTAAGGAAGCATTGTCATGGACAGATGTGCTAGTTCCCTTTTCTCCCTTAAGAAATCCATTTCTTGGGCCATCCTGGCCACGTGTTCATCATTCCTAGTATCATCCTTCTCTCTCGATTGCTCCAGTCTGTCAGCTATGACCAGAGCATGTTCAATTATGTTTTCTGTAGCAGACATCTTTCCTTTTGATCTTAGATTGTACGGTGGTTCTTCTAGTTTCGGGTCGACACAAACCAACATTCTTTTGGATAGTAATAATAAAGGAAAAAAAACAAGAAAGAAAATAAAAAGAACATAAGTTAGTTTCTTTGTTTATACAAGTAAGAAATTACACAGAGCAATTAATTCACATATACATGCTAGCACGTTTTCCTATAATTTGTGGGACCTCTCATTGATGGAGGTAGGCCTAAATCACGAATGTTTGACAAAGAATTAGACTTGACACATTTAGATCCGAAGAAAGTTTATTTTCATTAATAATGTTTGGACTGAGATAAGTGGGAACAATGGCTACATCACTGCCTCTAGTATTCATAGAACATCATGGGCTTAAACAACTTGCCCTTTAGGAAAATAAGAAAACTAGGATAAGGGTACAAACTGGGAAAGAAGGGGAAATCAACAAACTTCTTGTAACCATCCCTAGAATCATTCCCCATCTCCCATTTTTCTTCTGTCTCTTCTTCCGGATCTTTTTCAAGCATCTCTTCATCATCATTAAACTCAGACTCTTTTCCTAGATCTCTCACTAGCTCTGTCTCAGATTCTATCTGGATGCACTCCACTACCCTGTCATCATCTTTAGCAGGTGGCAGCATGTGATCGATGGATCCTAGGACCACTTGATGGTGCATTGAGGTAGTCACAAGGTAATGTGGAAAGATCTCATGGTAGATTAGCAAATCAGCCACTGCATCCTCCAGCCAGGCTATACCCTCTCTACTTGGTCAGGCTAGCTCGTCTTCCTCTTTGATCCATACATAGTACTCCGGAGTGCACCAAGAGTTTTGACCCATGGACATTGTGACCAGATCGTTTCACTATTCTTGGAGCCTTCTTATCCTAGGAATTGGAATTTGTCCATTGTAATCATCCTTCTATAACTCTGTCCTTGTCCATAGAGGCACATCCTGGATAATCCTAAACTGTCTAAGAACCCGCAGGGGTATGTATTGTTGGATGCCTTCAAGTCCGATCAGTTCAATGAAGTATTTTAGAGGAGCACTTAAAATTGCCTCCCACCTAACCATGAAAACTTCCAATTGACCCATTCTTTACTTAGATTAGTCAGCATTTCCCTCCACTCTTCTTGTCCATGTGGGGAGACTCAATGTCCCATCCTCTCATTGTGGATGCTGATCATGTTGCTGACGCCCACAAAGTAGTCAATTGTGTCCTCTCACTGGAAGAAATATTATGTGGCCCAGATCTGGAGTAGCAAGTTACAACCCTTAAAGAAGTCATACCCCTGTGCACATACGGACAAAGCCCTCAGAATCTCAGCTAGCACCATCGGCACTAGAGTAGCTTGAAGGTTACCACAGAAGGTCGACAGAACCACGGATAATAAGATGATATTGATCCGACCCCTGCTCAGCGGGAAGACCAATATTCCTAATAGTTCCAGTGAGAAAGTGATAGGCCTGAGACTCTCCCACGTTTCTTTATCACACTGAAACTACCCTGAATACCACTCATAGCTTTCACGATATCCAAATCTATAGAACAATTGATCTAGGCTCACCCATCCGTATTTGATATTTCTTAGACCTCGACAATTAGCCAGACCAAAAGCATCCAAGAACCTATAATCATGCATAGTAATTGGTAGTATTGTCTTCCTTCTTGTGAATGTTAGCACCATGTAACTAGTAACTTCTTCCAATGTTGGTACTAACTCACAATTAGCAAACTTGAACATCACTTTAGCTGGGTCCCAGAACTCTATCAACATGCGAGTGAGCACCATGTCTGCTCGGATATTTTAGCAAAGAGGTCAGTGACCTTAGGTGTACCCGAATCTCATCTCCGTGTTGCGGGCAGATGTTCTTCCACCACTGCTTCAACTTGTGTGGCGCTCCCATCACCATGTTCATCTCGAGGATGTTTTGGTTGATTTCTATTTTCTGAAGTGTTTACTTCGAATCTGTAGGTGTCTTGTCATGTTTGTTCATTTTCCCACAGAAGTCATGTCATTGGGTGCATGACCCATTGACATTAAGGTATTTTTCCTAATTGTGTGTCGATTCCAAGGACTGACTCATCTAAGGTTTATGCAATATGACCTATTTTTGCTAGAGTAGAGTGTTTCCTTCTTTTGAGTTGGATTGAAGACTGTGAGAAGTTATGTCAGTTGACCTGACAAAGTCATTCTCAGAAGGTTTGGAGGGGTGTAAAAAACAAGCCTCGTGTGTCATTGTGTGTGATATTGTACGACCAAGACTCGGTAAGAAGAAATGTGATGATAGTATATGTAAAGCAGTAACAGATAAGGGTATAGCAACAATAAGCATGATAATAAGCATAAAGAGCAAATAAATAAAGTAAGCATGTAATTGCAAATTTAACTACAATTAAAGCAACATACAAAATCTAAGTCTGCTAAGGTCAGAACCTAAGTGTGAATCCGTAGCAGAGTCACCATGTTGTTGCACCCTAATTTGCACTAGTCAAAACAAGATTCAACTTGTGGTTCCTCTGTTGTTGATGGAAGAGAGTCGCCACCTAATATTTAAAGGTATACGAGGGTACCTATTTAATTACTAAAGGTTATATTATTTATTGTTCCACTGAGATTATGGGTAAGCATTCTTGTTCTTCTAAGGGGAAGATGTTAGGCACCCCTTAAAATCTACCTAAGGTAGCTCCATATGACTTAGAATTTTGGTTTCTCTATTGTTGATGGAAGAGAGTTGCCACCTAATATTTAAAGATATACTAAGGTACCTATTTAATTACTAAAGGTTATGATCTTTATTGGTCCGCTAAGCAGTCATATTATGGGTAAGGGTTCTTGTTCTTCTAAGGAAAGGTGTTAGGCACCCCTTAAAATTTGCCTAAGGTAGATCCATAGGACTTAGACTAAATTTAGGACTATTTGTTTGTACTAAGATTTAACTAGTGTCCAAAAGAGGGTAGCTTACCATATATTAGGGCATAATATCTATAAGGGGAGATCATGGTTTAAAGAATATGGATTTAATGAAAATCCTTTAGGAAATTAGTGTTAGTATATATAAACTTTAAAAGATGGAACGTATGTTATGAAAGTGTTCTAAAAAGGAGCTTAAGTTAGTGCACTTTGTTTCCTAAATCAGGGAAGTTCATATTACTTAACGAGGTGAAAATGATCCTAAGATGTACCTTGGTGTTAAATGGGAAAAAACGTTTGAAAGCCTTTGTTTTTGTGTAGCAGAACTTAATAATTTTGAAATAGCTGACTTCTTTTATAGATATTAAATTCGCGACACTTCTGATTTTTTCTTTGAAAGAGGGACTGCTTCCCCTGATAAGACTTTAGGCTTCAAAAATCTTTAAAAAAAGAGTTAGTAAAGCATGACAAATTAATAACAGCTTATGATTAGCGGATATGAAATTAATTTCTAACTAATGCCTCTTTTAATCCTAGGTTCTTTAAGGCTTGTCTAAGTTATTTTATGTGAGTTAAAATATAAAATGAAGTATTCAATCTGATATATGATTGTCATATACATGTGAGATAAAAAACAACATGAACACATTAAAGAGTGACATAGGAAAACTATAAAAATAAGGAAAATCAGTAAATAAGGAGCGAAGGGAAAGAAACGAATCTGGGGGGTTTGGGCCTCAAAGAAGTAGGCCCAGCAGTAATAGGGACGAGCGAAACAAGCGAAAGATGATTCTAAGACATAACATGGCTAGACTTGGGCATGAGTTCTTAAAGAAACTCAGCAGGCCCAAATCATTGCACATGTCCAGAAAAAAGAAAGAGGTCATTAGAATGACAGCACTATATACATAATCATATGTGAAATTTATAAGGAAAAGAATAAAAGTAAAGATCATTGACAATATTTTAATATTAAGATAGTCATACTAGAGTGGAGGTTATACATAGTAAATGATCCACATTGAATACCTTTCGTTGTCATTAAACACCAAACCCAAAGAGAGTAATAAATATGAAATGAAGTAAAGTCTAAGGAGAGAGTTCTACTTAAGGCCGATGCCCCCTTTGAATCCTCCAACACTTTAAAGTTCCCAAGGATATCAAGGCCCAGGGCAATGCTTGTACCGGGGAGAGCAGCCCAACCTAAAGTTAAATTCTACTCCGAAATACCTTTGAACACTAACGACTAATTCTTCCTTGTAGGTTTCAATGCCAATGAGGCTTTTCAATGCAACCCAACCACAATGACATTTCCTAGCACAAAAGCATACTCCTTCCTAACAGAATAACTTATGGAAAATCAAACAGACTGTATGACTATACTTCAATATTAGGTGAGTGAAACATACATTGAACATGTTTAAAAGTCAGACTTCTATGCACATATAACAACATGAACACTTATGCTATTGTTGCTAAAAAAATCAGACAACATGAGTCATACATCTCACAGACAGATAAGGCATATAGTTTAGAATTGTAACAACTTTGGGATACAGATGCTAAGGCCTCAAGATTGATCACAGATTATTTTAACACCAGACAATATCATGATAATACACATAGTTTAATAACATTACTTGATTCCCTTGGGATCCTTAGTACAAATTCAAACAATGACACAAGAAAGCTATTGCACTCAAACAGTAGCAATAGAAGGCTTATCCTATACCAGATTCAATCCAAAATGACAAGGGAAAGAGAGGACTGAGTATAACTTCAAAACAATGTTCAAAATATAAATTCATGAGGGATAAACAAAGGTTCATACTAAACTCCTACACATATAGAGATTTCAATCAAGATTACAACCTCACAAGACAATATGAGTCTCAAACATTACATAATTAGGTTATCAACATCATTAGGGGGTCAAGAATAGGGTAGTATCATAATGAGTAGACTTAACTCAGCTGTACCAACTAAGGCATGGTGAAGTTGTATTCAAGTTGTAGGAAAAATTGTCATTTAACTACAACAGACACAACTACAATCTAGCCCATAAGAGATAGGTTGATCATAACAAATATCACTGATGTACATAGAATTTAATACTTGTAGGATTGTTTACAACCAACATTTAGACATGGATGTGAAGCATTCATAGTCAGTACTCAAATGAAAGTTAAGGAATAACAAGCATTTATATGAAGAAAGGAAAACATTTTTTTTATGTTCAGACTTCGCAATCCCTAACCAAGTAATACAGGGTTACCCTATATACCCTAGCTAGAGTAATATAACAACATCCCAAATTTAGAGTAGTAGAACTCAAAGGAACATGACATGATAAGCATGAAAACTCCAACAACAACCCTAAATATAGCATAATAGATCTCAAAGAATATGGCATGATGAATAGAAAAAACATAAGTATAGGATATCAGAACTTAAAAAGGTAAAACATGTTAAGCTTAAAGACTATAGCAGAACCTAAATACATAATAATATAACTCAGGAGAATACAACATGATAAACATGGAGACTATAATAAAACATTGTAGGATGATCAGAAGTCTAGGTAGATGTGAGAAGTTATTTAGGCAAGTTCTGCAGTTTAACATGTAGGATATTCAATACATAGATTGAAGTCTTACAAATGCTTATCTCAGATCATCAATATATCATAGTGAACCAAATAAGCAATTATACACTGAACAAACATTATAAACCAAGTAGTTAACAGGAACACAATAGCACGCTCATGATTTTCAAATGGAGGTGTACTGACCTCCTTTTGGGAAGAAAACCAATAAGAATTTTAACTTAGCCGTGTGAGAACCAAAGTTTCAAACACTTGAGCGGTGAAGTAGCTCGAAAACCAAAGGAAATACATCAGACTAGAAACTCAGGCTTCTAAATCTGTAATTCATATGAGATTTTTGACTTTTATTAGGTTTGGTAGGTCTACTTAGGGATTGTAGGTTGTTAGGTGAGAGCAATAAAGACTCTATTTATACTGTCATTTAATGGCCTAGGGCTTCAGATTATAGCGTAGATACTGGAAGATGACGAAGGAATGGTGACGCAAGCAAGATCAGGGAAAATTTAAAGAGATAGAGGTGAAATGGTGGAGAAATATGTATCTGAGTTGAAGATTGGTCGTTGAATTCAAGGAACTGGTGGGTAATACCTCGATGTATATAGATCACTTGTTTGACCTTTGGACAAAGAAGGACATCGGTGATGATGAAGAACGCCATACATGCCATAGATTTAACAACTCGTTGAGAGAAATCTGAGATTTGACCTTGCATCTTTTTATCTAGGGTTAGGATTTGGGTATTTTTAATTTTTAGCGATGAGATAGGAAATAATCGGCGAGAATCAAGGATCTGAAGGACAAATGGTATGAATCCCTAGTTTATTTGAAGCCTTGCACGAATTTTTGCAAAGTTTATTTTTTAGCCATGTTTGTGAGATTGAGAGAAATGAGAGAGAAAGAGGAAATAAGGGCAGCAGGGTTAAAGGAAAAATGATCTATGGCTAGGGTATTGGGGCCGGTCTCTGAGGGTTAAGATTGAGAGGCCGAATATGGGTTGTTTGATCATTTGACCAACGACCTTTTGATAAATTGAGGCTTTATGTGTTTAAAGAAATCATTTTGGGGAATATACGAGAAACGTTCGATCTGTGTGATCCAACAGATGAGATAATGTCTGATTATAAGTCAAAATTAAAAGAGAAAATAAGGATAATTATGGACTTTCGATAGTTTGGATCAACGGCTTAGATCGTTGTGTTTGTTTAGTGAGTTGGATTAGAGAGTGATGTGGCATGCTCTGACTGGTTTAAATGGAGTGTCCAGGATTACCAACTTAGATTAGAGGTGTAAGTCCTCGTAAAACTTTTCCTAAAAATTGGGGCTCTATGATTCTGGGAGTGGAAGGAAAATATTTTGCAGAGATGGGCATTTCTTTGGCCCATTATGCGGCCACATAATCACTCTGCCCTATCCAGATGCTTCATTTTTGGGTTTTTATAAATTAGGGGTTTATGACGGATTAAGCATGGAACAAGTGGAATTTAATGGTATAAATTGGGGGTTTAGGGCTTGGGAAATTGAGACTTAAAATTGAGGAATTTAGTGGTCAATTGTGGTTGGATTTTGATGCATTTTATATGTATAGACTCGGGAAAGGATGCGGATTCTTGTGATGTAATTTTTATAGAATTCTGAGACATGGGCCCGGGGGTCGGATTTGGCTAATTTCGGGAATTGTGCCTAATTTTGATAATTTTTGATTGGGTATCCCTAGCATATTTTGATGATATTAATCTGATTTTGATAGACTTGGAGCATTTAGGAGCCGATTCGAGAGGCCAGAGCATCGCTGATTAGTATTTGGGCCGATTTGAGGTAAGTAATGACTGTAAATCTTGTCTTGAGGGTATGAAACCCCAGACTTCGTATTTTCACCCTATTTTTGGAATGGCGCACATGCTGGATGACGAGTGTGTGGCGTGCACTAATTGGGGATTTTGATTTGGTCCTTCCCATGGCAATTATTGAGTTACGTATTTACTTTTAAATTATATGTTAAATCGTGTTTTCGGACTATTGTTATATATGTGTTGTAGGCCATGTTTGGGGCCTTGTGCCGACCTGTTAAGACCCCTTGGGGGATTTTACTGCTTTTCCTCACTGTGTTGACTTATGATTTACACTCAGTCATATTATGTTTATCTGATTTCGAAACTCAGCCTTATTTACACTATTTTGAGATATAAAATGATGTTTTTGGGACGATTACCCCGTTTTACTGATAGCCCGAGGGGCTTTTTGAGAGTTTCTGACTAAGTGAGGCCGAGGACTTGATTGTGAGGATATGATATGCCACGAGGTGGCTTGATATTATCGCTTGGGCTGAAGGAGCCCCTTCGGAGTCTGTACACACCCCAGTGAGCGTAGGTGCCTACTGAGTACGAGTGCCGAGTGTCGAGTGCCGAGTGACGAGTGATTGGGAGGCATGAGTGACAGTGAGGATGCCCGAGGGGCTGATACCGAGTGATTGTGAGGCATGCTGAGCGACTGATTTTGAGTGATGATTTGCCCGAGGGGCGGTTTATGATACATGTTTTGCCCTAGTGGCTCTTTATGATTTATTTCATTTTTCACTAAACTATTGGTTATTTTTATGAATTGTTGGAAATCACACTTTTCAAAGGATTTTTACTGAGGTTGGCTTTTAAAGCGTGTTGGTTTAATGTATACATTGTTGCAAAGAAAGACTGCTTATTGTGAATTGATGATTTGATCCTATGTGTTTCTTACTGTTCAGACTTGATTTACTTTCATTACCATTGAGTTGGCGTACTCACATTACTCCCTGCACCCCTGTGTGCAGATACAAGTGATGGTACCGAGCGCTAGTTTTCTTCCTTCTTGTGGAGTCGGAGTTAGGACTTTGAGGTAGTCGTTCATCATCCACAAGATCTTTTTTCCCATTTCTTGTTTTGTATTTATTTCCTCATTCTGAGTCTTGTTGTATTATGACAATAGGGTTATTTTGTACTATTTGTAGATGCTCATGGCGTGTTGACTCCATCTTTTGGGGGTAATAGTCAGACTATTTATTTGGTTTGTTTCGTTGAAATTATGAAAATATTTTGTCAGTATGTGATTGTTGTCTAGCCTAGTTCCATGATAGGCGCCATCACGGCCAGCTTAGGTTTTGGGGTCATGACATATCGCGATCACGGTCGCCCATTCGCGAATACGAAGAACAGTTCACCAGCCCACATAGAAGATCCTTCGCGAACACGGTCCCTTTGTCGTGAACGCGAAGAAGCACACACCAGACACCAGATCAGCTGACCAAACATGAAGAAAATGGTCCAAAACTCATCTGCAACACGCCTGAGGCCCCCGGGACCCCATCCAATGACACCAACAAGTCCTAAAACACAATACGAACCTACTCGAAGCCCCAAATTACATCAAACAATACCAAACCATGAATCGCAAATCAGTTCAAGCCTAATGAACTAATGAACTTCCAACTTCAAAAACCAATGTCGAACCATATCAAATCAACTCCAAATGACCTCAAATTTTGAATGCATGCCCCAAATGACACGGTAGACCTACTCCAACTTCTGGAACCAAAATCTAAATCCAATATCAACAAAGTCAACTCTCGGTTAAATATCTCAATCGTCCAAAACTTCAACTGTTCAAATTTTATCAATTCAATCCAAAACGACATACGAACCTCCAAATTAATATTTAGATGTACGCCTAAGCCTAACATCATCATATGAAGTAATTGGAACTATCAAAAGTCCATTTCAGAGTTGTCTACACAAAGGTCAAACTCCGATCAACTCTTTCAACTTACGCTTTCATCCTTGGGACTAAGTGTCCCAATTCACTCCAAAACTTCCCTGAAACCAATCCAACAGCCCCGAAGAGTCACATAACCACAAATGAACATAGAAGAATCAATAAATAAGGAAACAAGGCTATAATATACGAAACGGTCGGCTGGGTCGTTATATTATCAAACTTTAGTAATTTTTTTTAAAACATGGCTACAATTGAAATTGATTTCCAAAGATATATCCATAACACATATTCTTGTGGTCTTTTATTTCATCAAAATTTCACGAATAGCCGCATTTTTTTAAGAGACAAAATATTCAAAACATAGCACTATTTTACAAGTATTTCTCAACTTTGAGGGTATAAACATTTCAAAAGATCTTCACAAGTTGTAAACCTTACAAAACCTATAAGAGGTGTCTAACACATTCCCCTTAGAAGAATAAGAACCCTTACCCAAATATCATGTGTTAGTAGATTAATAGGATAAAAAATCAAACATAAGCAAATAGGTACCCTAATATACCTTATAATCTTAGGTGGCAACTCTCTTTTATCAACAATAGAAGAACCAATAGTTGAATCTTGTTTTGACATGTACAAAATATGGTACAACAATTGTAGGATTGACTTCCATGCTTAATTAGTGCTTAAGTGGGATTATAAAGTAAAGGCGAAAAGTTTAGCCTTTATACCTAGAGTTTTACTTATTACACTTTGACCTCAACCTATATAATTCTAATATTTTCAGATTTAAAAAATAATTCTCATACCTTCCCACCTTATTTGTCATCCCAATCCCCTTTTCCCACAAATGATTCCTCCACTAAAACTTGTTTTTCTTACATTCAACACACAAAGGTTGTCTCGCGTCTTCCCCATTCCTCTCAAAGCTTTATTCTTTTGATATATCATTTACAGAGAAGAAATCGAAAATTCGGGGCTTTTTTGGATCTGTCAAATTTAGGGATGAAATTGGTGGTAAATTGGATTGATAATTCATTCTAGGTGGTATATTGTGTAACTCCTTCATCTTGTTGTTTTCATCTCATCTTCTTCGTCATTATTAATTTAGGTTTCTGCAAATTTTATATGCACATTGCTCAACCACTAGTGTACAATATACCACTGTTAGAATAGACTACTAGTTCACAATAGGATGATGAGAGATTATATATTAGTATGTGGTCTATATACTGGTGAATGGGTTGAGGGGTCAACTAGTTAGAATTGGAATTCCTATACAAAGGTTATATAGTACATATCCATATACCTAGCAATTGTACATTTGACGAATTTGTTGATGTCGTTATTAGACATGGAAAACTAACATGTTCCCCGAGGCAATTGAATAGTACATATATGCTTAGCTCTGCACCGAAGAGCGACAAGATTCCTCCTTCCTCATTAAGAATGACAATGATTTGCAATCATACCTCCTTGATTTTGCAATTGATGGTATGAGGCCTTGTTTGAAGATATTTGTGGCTGAAAATGTGTTTGAAAAAGGGGATGAAGTTCCTGTTGAAAGGTCTCTTCAAGGTTCAAATTCCATAGATGCACCACCACCCCCACCCCTACCACCACCACCACCACAACCCCCAATTTTAGAAGTAGAGGAAGAAAGAATGGTGAAAGATGGCTTCACTGGATTTAGTCATGACTTGCATGATTTTGGTGACAATGAAATGATCTCGTATGGTCCGGAAGATGCTGATGGAGTGGAAGAGCTCCCTGATATTGTTAGTCGGACAGCTGGAGATGAAAGCTTGGAGGATTCGTTAGCTACACAACAAATCCATCATGATGGTACATGTTTTTCCTTGGAAAATGTTTCGACAAAAATTTGGATATAATGAAACAGTTGGAGGTTGCATCTCTGAAAATGCATTTTACGTTTCGTATGTAGAAGAGTAGCAGTAAATTAAATTTCGTGGCATGCCGAGATTTTAGTTTCCCATGGAAGTTACGAGCTTTAAAGTACGAGAGTTCTGATAGGTTTTATATTACCAAGTACTATGGCGACCACACATGCGGGGTACAACACATATCACGATGTTATCCTAATGCGACGTCGAATACTTTGGGTGCATATTACCAAGAACGATATGTTAATGGCAAGGGCCCATCCCCGTCAAATCTGAAGAATGCTATTTTTGCATAGTTTAACCAAAATCTTACTTATTGAGGAGCTAAAAGGTATGTGAAATAGCTAAGTCTATGATCAGGGGTACTCAAGAAGAGGGGCATGCTTCGTTGGAAGCGTATCTGTTAGACCCCATATTTCCATACGTGAGAGTACGTCGTAAGTTAATTGATGTAAGCTCAGAAATGAGATCGTCTTTAAAAGTACATAACGTAAGTTAATATTGTTACCTTGGAGTCTATAAATATTTAAGATCATGGATAACAAGTACCATGAGGGTTGAAAGACTTAGAATCTAAACAAATTGAAGGAAATAGGTTTCGTCGAAAGTCGACAAGTTGAGAACATTATAACATGTGCTTTTGGGATAATAATAATAGGGTGATTAACATTATAAGGAGGTTATGATATGAGTTATTTTAGTCGTATGATAGTCATGTGTTATGTTTTGAAGTCAAGCTAGTTGTGGAACAAAAGTTGGCAAAGGTCATCAGAAGTTACATTCATAAATGTGCTGAAATTTAGGTCAAATGTAACTGAGATTATCTCAAAATATACTTGGAATTATGGGATGATACACCTATAAAATTGAAGATCTATGAGTCTAATTTCTAACTCATTAAACCATTTGTCAATACGGCATCGGAGTAAGGAAATATTTGTATTTTTGCGAGACTCCACAGACTGCATAAGTGACAAGTAGGTGCGTCACCTACTTGGTTAAATGAAAGGACGAAAAATGTCCAACAAGGAGCTAGTTTGGGTAGGACAAAGATCCCTTTTAAGGGATTATTTCCTTCAGATATTACACTCATGATAGAGCAAAAATATTAGATGTATACCCCAGCAAAACTCTCCCTAAAATTCAACATAAAACCCTAAATGATTTTCTCTTCTTTCAAGTTCTAGTTGGAGAAAAATCTAAGGGTTGAAGAACCAAGATAGGAGCTGAGATATTCAACAAATAAGGTCTTTATACTGCTCTCTTTCATCCATTTTTCTGGTGTAAATGTAGAGAAACTCATTCAATAATTGTAAAAACTCACGGGATGGTGACCAGAAATCGTGAGTTCAAGTTGTTCAACTTGTAGTGGACTGTTTTGTGGGCTATTTCATGCTGCTTTTGGGTTGTCTCTTTTGCTGATATTTTTGTGGAGTTTTGGAGGAGAAAGGGTGTGGGAAAATACCACATAATGGCAGGATGGTTGGCTGGTTGTTCGTCTTTACATTTGTGGGTTGTTTGGCACTACTACAGTTGTCATTTTGTGTATGGAGTGTGTCACGCCCCAAACTCGGGGAGCACGATAGGTGCTCAACTGAGTTAACCCGGGCGAGCAAGCCTATTAAATACTTTCTACCCAAACTTACTCATGACAAGGAGAAAACATATTCACATTAATTCGACAATAAGGAGATCATGTATACAATATCAAATCATTTCCATTAGCTACTTCATTTTTAATGTCTCAAAATACGCACATTTTCATAGGCTAAAGAGGAATAAATGGTTCAAACACAACATAACTCGTTTGACTTTCCAGCACCCCATATACAACCCACACTATGTCTACGGAGCCTCTAAATAGAGTATGATAGTAGTGCCGGCAACAAGGCTCCGACTATACCTCAAAACGTGATAATATAATAAGAAAAAGATGCATAACTCCGGAATTAAGTGGGGCTCTCCAAGTCTGTTGGGAGGAGGGTGTACTAGGACGTTAGTACTGTCATGGGTGGTTTTCCAGCCATGCCCCATGACTCTTTGGACGCGTCCCGTGGCGTCCTGGCAAGCCTCCCTACACCTAGCGCCACGGACGGACCCGTGGTCTTGGCTGCGCCAAGTGACAAGCGTGCATGTGCCTCTGTCGCCCCACTGATATCCTTTGCCAGTGCCCAGCCACAGGCAGTTACCAACAGCGCCGCGCTCACAGACAACGTCGCACGTGCAGATCGTGATGCCAAAGATAAGGTTGCTGACAACGGACCTATTTCTTCCTTGTATAAAACTATGTCCTGTTCATTGTAAATATAGAGTAGTTTTATTCCATGTATTTCCATTATGATTCTGTAGCTTATTTAGGTCAAGTATTGTAACTTTGGTTTATTTTTTTAAGCATTATTAGGGGGGGATCAAGCATTCAAAACTTTCTAACAAACAAAAAAATCTTTGTACTGATGTCTCTCCCTCTCGACACGTTGCCTTTCTGTAATAGCTTTCATTAATGCAAGTATGCTTTCTTTCAATTATCATTTTTGTTCTCTCAATTGCTCTTGACATTGGTTTTCCCATACGGCACTGACAATCTCGTCTAGCATACGGAGGGGACCTCAGTTGGCGGACAACAACTGCACTGATATCAGTTGCTTCGACTTACGTTGCCCTTCTAAAGAACCTCAGGAAGGGGCCATGTAACAGTTGGTATCAGGGCCTAAGCTCGACATTGGACGAGGGAACACATTGCCATTACCACCATTTCTGACGATAGTGAATCATGGGGATCGCATTGCGGCCCTTGAAGAGGCGATTGACGTATTACGACCCATCGGGAATACGGTGCTTGAACTAAGAACCAGCCTAGTGCAAAGGTTGGAAGACCTGGATCAGAGAATGCTCCAGGCCGAAGTTGACATAGAAAATATCAATCGCGACTCAGAAGGAGACCGAAAAATGGCAGCCATAGAGGCAGCTAGAATTTTTGGCAAATTCAAGGGCCTCCAATAGGCGCGTGCCTAGGATTTAGCCCATAGGGCACAAAAGGCATACAAGGTTACTTCCATTCAACAAACCATTGACAACTTGACAGGCCAGCTCAATGTTGTCAATGCTGCTTTACAAGCCTACTTCCAGGAGGTGGAAACCAGATCAGGGGTGCTGCGTGGCACAAAAACTGAAATTTTTTTAGCCAAAGCCATACAGTGGAGCTCGGAATGCTAAATAAGTGGAAAACTTCATCTTCGACATCGAGCAGTACTTCGATGTCGTGGGAGGCCAAGAAGAATCTAAGAAGGTAGCAATTGCTGCCATGTATCTTCAGGGTGATGCTAAAGTCAGGTGGCAAGTGAAGTACGAAGCCATCAAGGCCCGTGAAGATGCCCTGGAGACATGGGATGAACTAAAGGCAGCCATATGCCTATAGCTCTTTCCTGAAAATGTTGAGTACAATGCCAGGAGAAAACTATGGGAGCTCAGCCAGACCAAATCAGTGCGGGATTACGTGCGAGAATTCTCCATGCTCATGCTAAACATACGAGACATGGGGGACAAATAAAAACTCTTCACATTCCTGGAAGCGTTAAAACCTTATGACCGTATGGAGCTGCAAAGACAAAGGGTAGATACCCTACCCAAGGAGATCCAAGCAGCAGAATACCTTGGGGACTATCAAGTGGAAACTCGGAAGGATAGGCCCCAACCGTTTGTCCGAGCGGGATATAAGGGGGCTAGCCTAGCAATGGTGGCCCTAGCAGAAGCGGGGGAGTGCAACCAAATCTAAGGCTCCTTCCTCAGGAAATAATAGTGCTTTATGAAACAACAATGACCGGGAGAGAAAGCCCCCTTCAGGATGCCGTCATTGTGGTGGGCACCACTGCAATAATGAATGCCCACATGTGCAGATGAACGCCCATCAAGCTTTTGATGATGGGACGGATGACGAAGCAAATGATGCGAACCACACCGAACCAGTAGGTGTCTTCAATAAAATTGTTGGCTCTATTTTTGAGGCATTAGTGGGAACCAGTGATGGTGTCTATAAGAAGAAGGACCCTTGCCCAACCACCGAGAAAGGGAAAAAGAAGGCGAATGAGGGGATTTCTCTTAAATAAGAGAGGACCTTAATGTTCGTTGAAATGAGAGCAAATGGTAAGCCTATTTGGGCGATGATAGACACAGGTTCTACCCGCAACTACTTGGCCTCGACTCAGGTGGAGCTCCTTAGTATAGTTGTAGGAAAGGGCAGAGGTCGCATCAAGGCTATCAACTCGCCTCCTCAGCCAGTGGTGGAATAGCCAAAGAAGTATTATTGAAGCTTGGTCCTTATGAAGGAAAATTCAACTTGCGTGTGGTGATCATATATGACTTCAAGTTGATAGTTGGGTTGGAATTCTTGAGGAAAACCAACAAGATGCCCATACTTTATGTAGACATGCTACTGATGATGGGAGAAAACGGGGCCAAGCCCTGTATTATCCCGTGCATGCCCATGAAGATAGCCGCTGAGAACATCTCAACCTTGCAGTTAAAGAAGGGAGTCAAAAGACATGAACCTACGCTCCTGGCTACCCTATTCATTGAAAATGTAGACACTCCTCAAGTCTTATTCTTACACCCATGAAGGAGATTCTACTGGAGTTTGATGAGTCATTCTACAGGATATGCCAAAGCGACTCCCGCCTAGGCGCACTGTGGACCATGAGATTGAGTTGGTGCCGGGTATGAAGCCACCTGCCCGAGCGCCTTATAGAATTTCAAAACCCCGAACTCACCGAGCTTCGGAGGAAATTGACGAAAATCCTAGATACATGGATCATTTCTATCCAAGTCCCCATATGGGTCCCCTGTGCTATTCCTAAAGAAACATGATGGTCTACGACTCTGTATGGATTATCAGGCACTAAGAAAAATCAATGTGAAGAATAAGTACCATATTCCACTCATGGCAGACTTGTTTGATAGATTGGGTGGTGCGACGGTGGTCACAAAATAGACCTGAAGACAGGGTATTGGAAAGTTCGGATTGCAGAGGGTGATGAACATAAGACGACCTATGTGACAAGATATGGGTCGTTCGACTTCCTGGTTATGCCATTTGTCTTGACTAACGCTCCATCCACATTTTGCACCCTGATGAACTAAGTCTTCCGAGAATACATTTAAAATTCGTGATGGTCTACTTGGATGACATCGTAATATATAGCCAAACATTAGAAGAACACTTGGAGAACTTGCGGAAGGTCCTAGCCTGGTTGCGGGAGCACGATCTATATGCGAAGCTATCCAAGTGCTCCTTTTCTCAAAAGCAGATTGGCTTCCTCAGACATGTCATCGAGGAAGGGCGGATCAAGATGGACCAACAAAAGATTTAGGCTTTCACAGATTGGCTGCCGCCCAAGGATATCCACGCCTTGAGGGCGTTCCTTGGCCTATGCAACTTATATCAGCGTGAAGAATTACTCCCTCATCACTATGTCATTGACAAAACTTCTCAAGAAGGTAACGCCTTAGGATTGCGGATCTAGGCGAGTGGAGGCCTTCAACGCATTAAAAGTGTCTATTTCTAGTAGCCCTGTATTGGCCCTCCCTGACTTGGCCAAGACATTGGAGGTACAAATTGATGCTTCCAACTATTCTCTTTGAGGAATCTTACTATAGGAAGGGCATCATGTAGCGTACGAGAAATGAAAGCTGAAGGATGCAGAGCGGCGCCATGCCGCCTACAAGAAAGAATTATTGGTTATTGTCCATTGCTTAGGCCTTTGGAGGCACTATCTGCTGGGAACCTCGTTCGTGGTCAAGATAGTTGTTATCCATTTCATGCCGAAAATGAATGGTCGACAGGACGAGTGGCAGGAAATCCTAGCGGAATTTTATTTCAACCCGGAGTACCGAAGTGGGAAGACTAATCGCGTGGTTGATGCACTCAGTCGAAGAGCTGACCTAGCATCGGTGTGCCTACTCGTCATCCTAAGGGGGAGCGAAGTAGCCACCACCATAAGAGAATAGATACAGTATCTATTCATCAAGGATCTTATTGCTCAGTATTTGGTTGATCTGGTGGGACAAGGGCAGGACTCACCAGTTCTACATGGAAGATGGTTTCTTGAAAGTGAAAGGGAATCGACTTTATGTTCCTAAAGGAGGAGATCTGGGAAGGACTCTTCTGGAGGAATGTCACGATACTTTGTGGGCTGACCATCATGGTGAAGAACGCACCATGGAATCACTTCACCGTGCATCTTATTGGCTTCAAATGGCCGATGAAGTCGCTTAGTATGTGAGGACCTGTCTAGTATGCCAGAAGGATTGCTGTCCCAAAAAAACCTTGGGAAAGTGTTTCCCTAGATTTCATCACCGGATTGCCTAAGGTCGGAGATCTCACAACTATCTTGGTTGTTGTGGACTGGTTTTTCAAGTATGCTACCTTTATTGCAGCCCTACAATATATATCAGCAGAAGATACATCTCGACTCTTCTTCTCTCATGTCGTCAAATATTGGGGACTGCCCAAAGACATCGTTAGTGATCGCGACTCATGCTTCACTAGCAACTTTTGGAACAACTCTTTAAGTGCCTCGGGTCAAAATTGAGTCACAACTCAAGTTTTCATCCACAATCTGATGGCTAAACAAAGAGGTTCAATGATATGTTGGAGGAATATATCCGCCACTTTTTAACAGGATCGCAGAAGAATTGGGTGAATCTTCTAGATGCTGCTCAACTATGTTTCAATTCCCAAAAGAACTCTAGTACAAACAAAAGCACTTTTGAAATTGTTACCAGGCAGTAACCGCTACTCCCACACACTATGAATGCACAAAACATGTCAAAATCTCCTCGATCTTCTAGCTTCTCAAAAGAATGGAAGAAAAATTTGGAGATAGTGCGGAGCTATCTGGTCAAAGCCCAAAACTGGATGAAGAGACATGCTGGTCAAAATTGTCGCTTTGTTGAATACCAAGTAGGAGACAAAGTGATGGTCGAAATTCCAAAGCGGTACTTTTTTGCAGGGGTCCATGACCCTTGCTTATTGCAAAAATCATTGGACCCTTGTCCATTGAAAGAAGTATTGGGAAAGTTGCATACCGGGTGGATACCCCAGCTTGGTGGAAAATCCATCCCGTCTTCCATGTCAACCTACTGAAACCTTTTCGGGAAGATACGAAGGACCCTTCACGGAGCCAACTCACAATACCCAGTATTCGAGGCCTCAATTCAACTGGAAAAAGGAGTGCTGAAGCTATACTTGATGAACGGGTGATTCACACCTCAAGGAATTATCACCAAGAGTTTTTAGTGAAATGGCAGGGTTGTGATGCAGAGGAGAATACTTGGGAGAGGGGAACAAACCTCAAAGACTACGAGAACCTAATTGAAGATTATCTTTCAAGTAAGGTGTCGAGGACGTCGCCAACTTAGGTGGGGGAGAATGTTATGGGCGGCTTTCTAGCCATGCCCCATGACCCCTTGGACGCGCCCTGTGGCGTCCTGGCAAGCCTCTCATCACCTAGTGCCACAGACGGCCCCGTGGTCTTTGTTGTGCCAAGTAACAAGAGCGCATGTGCCTCTTTCGCCCCACCGATATCCCTCGCCAGCGCCCAACCACAGCAAGTTGCCAACAGCACCGCGTGCGTAGACAATGCTGCTCGCACAGATCGTGATGCCAAAGATAAGGTTGCTGACAACAGACCTGTTTCTACCTTGTAGAAAAATAATTCCTTTCATTGTAAATATAGAGTAGTTTTATTCCATGTATTTCCATTATGATTCTCTAGCTTATTTAGGTCAAATCTTGTAATTTTGGTTTATTTTTTTTAAGAATTATTAGGGAGGATCAAGCATTCAAAACTTTCTAGCAAGCAAACAATTCTCTGTACTGGTGTATCTCCTCCTCGACACCATGTTGCCTTTCTGTAATAGGTTTCATTAATTCCAGCAAGCTTTCTTTCAATTCTCATTTATGTTCTCTCAATTTATCTTGACATTGGTTTTCCTGTACGACACTGACAATCTCGTTTAGTGTACGGAGGGGACCTCATTTGGAGGATAGCAACTGCACTAACATCAGTTGCTTAGCCTTATGTTGCCCTTCCAAGGAACCTCAAAAAGGCATTGCGTAATAGTACAATCGAATAATACTAGTATATATAACTAAATACCATCTTAATAGAATGAATAATAATACACCGGAGAAAATCATGAAATCAATAGAAGCCTCAAACAATACCAAAACATCAAATTAAAAATCATATAATTTTTCAAGTAGATTTCCATGTTTTTAGGTTGGGAGATCTTTAGTACCGATATACCATCATTCGCAATACCACCGTACTTTTACACGGATTCCGATCACGGCCCGATTGTCTAGGCCGCCTCATTTGAGACACAACCACAATCACAGTTTCAATTATAATTTGCAGCACAATCACCACCATGTGTGCGTCCTGGAATCTAATCATGGCCCGATCGGCTAGGACGTCTCATCCAATACATTACCTTTCTCTATCGATCATCTCACTTCGTACTTCTTTTACATCTTTTCAATTCATCGACACTAATGGCTACAATTATAATATCATTCTTGGCACTTGGCCGAATTTCATATTTCATGCTCCCCTTTTACTTTTCACACATCGTCATCATTAAAGACAACAAGTCTTTTCGATTCAATACTTTTAGGTACATATGAGAGCAATTAAGATTCTTAGACATATAGAGATTTTTGATATAATTTGGCATGATAACCTTCATTCAAAATTGACTTGAAGTTGTTACATTTATAATACACAGCCCATAGTCTGAATATATCCTCAAATGATAACATAGCATGATAAGAGCATTTGGAACACATACGGAAGATATATCTAGCAACACAAGTTTATTCGGAATAACAAATTTCATAATGATCAACTCATGTCTTACATAACTTACGTGAACACCATCCAAATTCAATTCTAAGAAAGGGGTTTAGCCAACACACCTCAATTGAGCTTCTTAATCTTTAAAATGTTCTGGAATTCTTAGAAACTTCAATCTATTTTAGAAATATAACAAGTTGAACCGAAATTAGGAAGATGATCATGATTCTAGCTCATTTGAGCATTTTATTAAACACTAGGTGTGCCTTAAGGTTTTAAGGTCCTTTTATGAAATATTCCATCATCCCATAACTCATTCTTTACCTTTTTTAGCTCAGAATCTTCCTACACCCTTTGATAACACATGCATGCAAGATAAACAACTCCCATACCCAAGAATTGTTTTGCTAATTACTCATTTCAAGTTAATTTTTGAAATTAAAGACTAGGGTGCAAAATCTTACCTCTAGGATGAAGACTTAGTGAGTTTTCCTTGTTAATATTCAATGATTTGAGCAAGAATTGATTGACAATTGGTTGAAGATCACTCTTCCACTCTAAGAACTCTCTCTTACTCATAAAATATCAGATTTTTGCTTTAAAATGGTCCATGGAATCGATTTTATCAAAGTAGGGTCGGGTTATAAATACCCAAAAATGAAGCCCCAGAAGAGGATCTGTGGTCTCATATACAACCGCATAATGCGGTGTTCCGCGAAATGGGTCGTGAAAAAGTCCCTCCTAAACTGGACTGGCTTGCCTCACTCTGCGGCTCGCAGACCTGTTCTGCGGTCGCATAATGTGCTGGAGAACTTCCCTCCAAAGAATTTCAAGGGTTGATATGCGATCAGAGTGTGCCTACGAAATGGTTATGCGGTCGCATAATGGATGACGAAATGGTTATGCGATCGCATATTGGACCGCGAAAATGACATAAAAAATGGCCCAAATGGCTGATTCACTCTGTGGCCATTCTACGGCCAGGAGAGTGATTATACGGCCGCATAATGGGCTGCATAAATGCCCAATCATCCAAACATTTCTTTCAAGTTCCTAGCGCACTGTTCAACCCAAAAAGTCCGTACCGTGGCATGCTTGCAAGATATTAAAAAAATAAGGTAAGTATATTGCCCTCTTGCATCCATTTTTTCTTCTATACAAGTAGAGAAACTCATTCAATAATTGTAAGAACTCATGGGATGGTGACCGGAAGTTGTGAGTTCGAGTTGTTCAACTTGTAGTGGACTATTTTGTGGGTTGTTTCATGTTGCTATTGGGTTTTCCCTTTTGCTGCTAATTTTTGTGGAGCTTTGGAAGGAGAAAGGGTGTGGAAATACACCACATAATGGTAGGGTGGTTGGCTGGTCGTTCATCGTTACATTTTTGGGTTGTTTGACACTACTATGGTTGTCGTTTTGTGTATGGAGTGATAGGGGTATGTTGGGATATTTTGTGCTATTTAGTGATGGTATAAGATTGTAAAATGATGTAATATGTTTTTATTGTTGTTCTCGTGCATTGTTGGTATTATGTTGAATAGGAGGAAGTAAAGATTATAGGGGAGATGCTGCCCGTTTTGCTACAAAATAAGCTTGTTGTTCATTGTGCGATAGTCTTACCTTCCGAAACTTAATGATAATGTTATTATCGTTGTTGTAGATTAATGTGCGATGAGACAGGTTCAACGTGGTTATTAGACAGATTACGATAAGGTATTTTAATGCTAAACCCTTCCTACACTTTGTCATGATCTCGTAACTACATGTGTTTGATAACCATAAAGAGATGTTCATACTCCCGAATTTATGTACATTATCCTAGTCTATAAGTTACATTATTATCCCATATTGGGACTTTTCAATTAAGTATTTTCTTCTTCCAATCAAGAGAGCAAAGGGTAATATATATATATATATAAAACATCCCGCATTTTCGTATGTTAAAGTTTAGCCGTAAGTTCGGGGATGGGATTATTTTGAGATTTTAAGCATTATGCTATTTGAAACAAGTGATAAATAAATTCGTGAAGGTGAGAGGGGAAGCAAGTCAAAGAAAATGGATTTTCGTCCAAATTTGGCAGGTTGGGATAAAATACGGCCCCAGCTAAAATACTCGATATTTATGGACTAGTACCATACAAGGTACCATATGACTGTGATATTATGATGTATAAAATTTATTAAAAATGAGTAGAATTTTTAAGTAATATAAGACGATTCTTAATTATGCGGGCCATTGGTTAATTACCGGGTAACGACACATTACCTAATTACCTAATAAATGGATAAATATTAATAATTTCCACCCCACCCCTCAAAAAACGTGGCAGACCACTTTCCAAACAATGACTCATGGTCACATTGGAATAGGTAGCAACAAATGAATAATTAAAGACAACACTTCATATCTTGAAAACATGAGCAAGGCTACTTCATTTCCAAATAATTTCAACAGTACAATTAGATAAAGCCTTTGCATGTTAGTTCTTACAAAAATTCCTACACCACTTCATTCCTTACATTTGAAATATCATCCCCACAATCATTGATAAAGAATATTAGTCATTTTCCTAAAATTATAATTTAGCAATGAATTGATATTTAGGAAGTTCCACAAAAAAAAAAACATAACGTTTCCATTCTTATAAAACTTTCAACAGATTTCTGATTCTCAACATTTCATTAACAACGAGAATTTTAGAAACCTAACAACGTAAAAAAAATTCTATTCTAAAAGGAGTACGGTGCAATCTTTTCCAAAAATAACATACGAATTTTTCCTACTCCAGGTATATTAAGGCTAAGCCTTTCCTTTATTTTGGCATGATCTCGTCATTACACAAGTTTGATAACGAGGCATAAAGAAAAATTCATATCCCTGAATTTACGTATGTTTTGCTAGTCTCGCAAGTTACAAGATTTTCTTTATCGAGACTTCATAATCATTTGAGTATTTCCTTTTTCTAGTCAAGAGAGCAGAGAGTCTATATATAAAGTATTACAAGATTTCATTACCATCAAGCTATAATAGATGGGCAGACCCCTATTAGGCAACCTCAGATAAGATGGTAAGTTATATACCGAGCCTACTGTGGCCGAGCACCTATGAGCGAGCCCAGTTTGTCGAGATACAGAGCCTAGTATGGTCGAGAGCCTATGCGCGAGCCTACTACGGAAAAGAAGATATATTTATATATACTTAGCCTTATAGGGTTGGACAGCTATTTTACTTACTATATTGAGAGATTTGAGTTAGTATCAGCAAGTAAGCATATCTTCAGATTATCTTTGACTTCCAGTTGCTTTCAGTTGTTATATTATCAGTTCAGTTCAGCTTTAAGTATATTTCCTTACATACTCGGTACATTATTTCGTACTGACGTCCCTTTTCTGGGGGCGCTGCATTTCATGCGTCAGGTCCAAACAGACAGACGGGTAGACCTCCTCATTAGGTGTTGCCCGAGTGCAACTTGATCGGTAATCACCATACCCTTCGGAGTTGCCGGGTATAGAGATTTATATACATCTTATATATATGTGTATATATGTTATGAGTATATTGTGGCCATGTTCCGATCATAGTATATCCATCAGTAGAGGCTTGTAGATATATCATATCAGTTAGTGTAGTATGTTGGGCTTGTAGGCCTTTTAGGTATATTTTGTTAGTTTTCCAGCTGTAGTAGTTATGATGACCTTGTCGACCCAGCATTATATTAATGTTAGTCAGCATTTGCAATTTTCTTGCAATGTGGCCTATGATCAAAGTATGACATTATATGTTCAGAGTCCCTTACTTGCAAGTTGGTACGCAAGGATAGGTGTGGAACCGGGTGCCGGTCTCGCCCCCAGGTTCAGGGCGTGACAGAAGTGGTATCAGAGCAGTTCTGTCCTAGGGAGTCTACAAGTCGTGTCTAGTAGATTCTTGTTTATGGGCGCGTCGTGCACCACACTTATAAGAAGGAGGCTACATGGTATTTAGGACTGTCACTCTTTCTTCTTAATCTAGATCGTGTGGTAGAGCTCAGTTGTAAAAATTCAACTTCCTAAACTCTATCGTATTTATAATATAACGATGCCTACATTCAGAAGGACGGTCGGTAAGAGATATAGTTGTGGAAGTGTTGAGTCAGAGAAGCTCGATTTTGCATCATGCTTATGATGAGTAAATGTGAGATCTTCAGCAGACCATGCATGTACTAAAAGGTGTAAGGTTCTTGATAAGGAGTTTTAAGGTAAGAATACTTATCCACTATTACGGTATATCAAAAAAATGACAGTATTGCAGAGTCTATAGTAAAGGGAAGGAAAAGATGAGAAGTGACAGGCCTTTAGATAACAAAAAAGTATAGGCCATAAAATCGTATCCTCATTTTGAAAAATAAGTTCGCGACTCTAACGTGATTACCAATAGGAAAAGCTTGACCCCAGAATAATAAAGATCACTATGGGCTGGTGAACCAGATAAAGTAAACATGAATTAGGGATTTAGTGATTTGATAATGATCGACATCATGAGAATTTCAGATTTTGTACCGGCAATAATAGAATAGACAACAAAGAAGATCCATGATGAATTCATAGAATGGTCATTCAGGGAGACGCTTCCCTAAAGTAAGCAATATGAGCAAAGTTAAGCTTAAGGGATTGTATGTGCCAGTTACACTAAGTGTCACCATCACGAGTAAGCAATTTTATTATCCTTTGTAGAGAAGGATTACCGCAAAGCGAGTAAGGGTCATTGATGATGCGAAAAGATGCCAAAGATGGAGAGGAAAAACACCTATAGGCAGGTCATCGTAGCTCCAAGTCTTAGTACTCCCCTAAAGGAGGGAATATGGAATGATAAAGGAAGAATGCGATAAAAATGAAAGGGATGAGATTTCACTTATCCAAATGTTACAATATGCTACGATTGCAGAATGTTATACAAGCACAACGTCGAGGAAAGGAAGAGTTCCTGCCTGGAATGCTATTGATAAATAAGGAGCCAGTGCGAGACGTAAGATGAGACAAACGAAATAACTCAAGAAAGATGAAGAGGAATATTGATATGAGAATGGGCCAACGAGTAGCTAGTACTTGATTCAGGAAGATCCTAATTATGGCTAGACAAGAGGATAAAGACAAATCAACAGATCGTAAAATTGAGTATCGTAGATATGATATCGGGATCCTTGAGAAATATACATATAGGAATTGGGATAGTAAAAGGTACCATATGAGTATTACGAAAATAAAAGAGAATGTCACTAGGAAGACAGTCGAACTATTAGTTCAGAAGCAACCTTACAAGCACAAATGCATGGAGGTAAGTAACTACGGGTAATTATAGGCAAGGAAGAACATCAAAAATTCGTCCAGGTATACGATGTGATAAGCTCACATCCTTACAAGAGTCAGAGGATCCTCCCTAAAATACTACAATGAAAAACTAGCTGAGAAAGTAAGGAAGAAAGCTTCAACCTAAGCTTAGTAACCTAAGGAAGGAATGACCTTATAACAACAGTCTCACAACAACATTATAAGCACTTCAAAGGAAAGTGGCACCTACCATGGCTAATGAACGAGAAGTAAAGTCAAAGGTATTATTCAAGATTATATGAGTTGCACGAAAATTCCGCCCTACATGGGAACTAAGATAAGCTAAGTAGGTACGCAACAAGGGACAAAAAGACCAGGAAAAGAAATTACTTACGTTTAAAGAAAGATAAGGTGGAACGAAAGAAATTATTCTATCAATGATTCAGAGTGGATTACGTTATAAACTCACTTAAGGGTTCGGAGTTTTATACATACAGCATATACAGTCATAGAAGATTTTGGTATACGTTAAAAGAAAGAATTGAGCCCAGATCATAGACGAAGGATTAAATTGTTAAAGGAATGTCTCATGCATATTCCATAGTGCCATGAAAGGCTAAAAGTAATAACTAACACCATGAGTCGTAGATCAGAAGATAGCTTAAGCCTACATAAAGGTTGATCAGAGGAAAGAGGAAACTAAAGAGTTTCATCAACTAAATAAATCAGGAGTTTGACTATTGAACCTAGAAAATTATGGACATAGAAGAATACCAGCCTCATAAGAAGTCAGTATAAAGCTCTCGACGAATCATGTAAAAAGGTGCAAGTATTATAATAGAAGTTCAAGTTGTGGATGTGAATTCTACCTATATGGAAGGAAGGTCATGAAGGAGATAGAAGATGTGATGCGAGACTTTAAAGTAAGTAAGTGTAACGACCCGACCGGTCGTTTCGTGAGATTAGCCCCGTTTTCCCCATTTCTACTTTATCATATATTTCTTAGACTATTTATGTTGTGTTGAGTTGGCTGGTTTAGGTTCGGAGAGGTCGTGGTAAGAACAGAGGCACTTAGCCTCTTAAAGTAGCCTAATAGTTGAAAAGTCAAACTGAGAGTTAAATTATTGGTAAACAACCTCGAAATGTGGATTTTATGGTCCGGATAGCTTCGATAGGTGATTTGGGACTTAGGAGTGTGTTCGGAATGAAGTTTTGATGTCCGGTGTAGAATTAGGCTTGAATGGGTAAAGTTAGTTTTTGGCGATTTCCGGTCGGCAATGGAAAATAGGCTATCGGGGTCGGAATGGAATTTCGGAAGTTGGAGCAGGTTTATAATGTTATGTTGGATATGTACGCAAAATTTCAGGTCAATCGGATGTGTTTTGGTTGGTTTCGGCATCATTGGCGAAATTTAGAAGTTTTAAAGTTCATAGGTTTGAATTTGATGTAATTTTGGTGTTTTTGTGTTGTTTTTGGTGTTTTGAAGGCTCGACTAAGTTTGAATTATACTATGGGGTGTGTTGGTATGCTTGGTTAGGGCCCCAAGGGGCTCGGGATTGATTTCGGATGGATAGCAGAGGTTCGGACTTAGGAAATTTGAAGCAAATAGCTGCGGGTGAGAATCTTCTGGTGTGGCTGCACATGCGGATGGGGAGCCGCAGGTGCAAAGAACCCTGCGCAGGTGCGAATATAGGCCAGGTAGGAGGAATCTTCAGTGCGAAGCATTGGACACACCTGCGAAGCCGCAGGTGCGGAAAAGGGATCGCAGGTGCGAGAATTGGACTGTTAGTGGGATTTCGCAGGTGCGCACCTGGGACCGCAGGTGTGGATTAACAGGGAAGAACAGTTTAAAAAGTGCCTCCGCGAAATTTTGGCCATTGTTCCATTGTTGCATGCGGGTGGAGCTTGTTTGAGAGCAAATTGAAGAAAAAATTCGAGGGTCTTCAGTGGAGGTAAGTTCCTAGATTATAAAACTCGTTTCTATTCTATTTTGTACAGGTTAGGCTTGTAATTTGAAGAATTAAAGTTGGGAAAAATGGGGAGGAAATTTGGAAATTCTTTTGATGATTTGAGTGGGCAATTATGGTCCGATTGTGGAACTTTTGGTATGTATAGAATTGTGGGAGGATGAGATTCTAGTGATGTAAATTTTATTGAATTTCGAGACGTGGGCCCAGGGCTCGGATTTGGCCGAATTTCGAGAATTGTGTTAAAATTTATATCTTTCGGTTGGATTTTGTTCTGTTAGCGTGTATTGATGATGTTAATCTGATTTTGGTTATTCGGAGCATTTGGGAGCCAATTCGAGGGGCAAGCGCATCGTAGAGTATCTTTTGGGCTGTTTTGAGGTAAGTAACGATTGTAACTCTAAATCTGAGGGAATGACACCTCGTTATTCTATATTGTGTTGATAAATGAGGTGACACACATGCTAGGTGACGAGCGTGGGGGCGTGTACCGATAGGGATTGTGACCTGGTCAATCTCGTAGTGACTATTAAGCCTCGTATTCGGTTTGAAACCTTATGGTATCATGTGTTTCGAAAGTTTATACTTTTTTATGGGCTGTGAGCCATGTTTGGGGCCTTGTGCCGACCTGTTTAGACCCTCAGGGGTATTTTTCCATGTTTGGGTACTTTTACACTATTATACCCCTATCTTGTTAGAACAATTTTGAACTCAGTCATGTACCTACTTGTTGTTATTTTCATTGTTATCACACTGCTTTGAAAACTCTGAAAAGTATTTTGGGCTGAGTCCTGTGAGTCGAGATGAATTGCCCATGTGGCTTGTGAGGGTGACTGAGTCAGGCCGAGATCGAGTATGTGAGGATAGCTATGGATCGGGCTGCACGCCGCAGTAGTATATATGTGTTAGGTCGAGCGCCGAGTATGTGAGGATAGTTATGGAACGGGCTGCACGCCGCAGCAATATATGTGTTATATATTATATGTGGGTCGGGCTGCATGCCGCAGCAATATATATTATATATGGATTGGGCTGCATGCCGCAGCAATACATATTGGACCGGGCTGCACGCCGCAGCAGATATAGCACTTGGGTTGAAGGAGCCCCTCCAGGAGTCAGTATACCCCTAGTGAGCGCAGTCGACTATTATATGGATCGGGTTGCACCCCGCAGCAATATATGTTATATATATGGATCGGGCTGCACACCGCAGCAATATAAATATATATATGTAGTGGAGCAGGCTGCCCACCGCAGCAGTTGTGTGTGTTCATGGTACTTACTGAGTACGAGTGTTAAGTGAGAGCATGAGATACTGATAGCGGAGTCACGAGTGACTGAGAGGTTTGCCCGAGAGGCCTTATTGTGAGTGATATTGTGTCCGAGGGGCTTATATTTTATGAAAATATTGTTTTCACTCTTCTTTACACTGAGCCTCTGATAATAAATGTTGGACAAAAGTTTTCATACGAGATTTTTAAATGGAAACCGGAGTTTTATGAAATATTCGGAATTGTAGATTTCTGACTTGATTTATTCATTTCCACTGTTATTCATTATGTGGATTTACATGATTTAAATCGCTCGTCACTACACTCAAGTTTTTAGTTACATTGATTACTTACTGAGTTGGCGTACTCACGTTACTCCCTGCACCTATATGTGCAGATCCAGGTACCGAACCATCTCACTAGTTGATTTCCGGACGAGCTTGGAGTTGTTCGAGGATTGAGGTAGCTGCTTAGCGTCCTCAGCTCACCTCATTTCCTTCCATTATTTTATAGTTTCTTTTGGTCTTTTGTACCTCAGATTTTTGTTGTAGCGAGTCACTATGTTGTACATTGTATTTTCAGTCTTAGATGCTCATGACAGTTGACTCTAGGTTTTGGGGAAGTGTGTATTTTATTTTATCTCTTTCTGATATTTTTAAAATCTACTAAATTTTGGGGAAATTATGATATATATATTTATAGTCTGAAACGGTTGGCTAGCCTAATTCCATGATAGGTGCCATCACGGCCGGCTTAGGATTTGGGGTCGTGATAGTAAGGTAAAGGTGAACGACGTACGAGATACTCAAATGTAGAAGGTCGTGAATAGTCCATACTTCGGATAAAAGGCTAGAAGAGCGGGGCTTCAATATCCAGGAATGATAGTGGCATCGTCAGTGGCATATCTTATAGCCTATGGTTTTTAGGTACCAAGAGGTCTATTTAAGAGAATAAAGAAGAGTTAGAAACAATGTGATGTTTTGCTTGATGTTCCAGAATAACATAAGGAAATCTATGGTGCAAGGAAGTTGAAGGAGGCTGTGAGTCGTATAAATGGATATGTATGGGTCGCAAGCTAAAGTATGGTATAGCGACAAGGTTGTAGGAAGACAGGAGTAAAGATAAGAAAGGGCGAGTGAGAAAGTGACAAGAATGGATAAACCCTTGGGATTAAGCCCACGAAAATGAGAGAAAGCTAATGGATTATATGAATTATATAAAGCTCAGTATAGCCTAAATGAGCTCAAAGGAGTCTAAGATTAGTAGCATTTAGACGATATGGAATGTTGGCCTGGTAATAAAATGAGGGTGTAATTGTGACACATAAAGGATGACGTTTGGGCCTTCGTTTGAATAATGATTTGAATATAAAAATAAATAAAAAAGAGAAGGAGAAAAGATTTCGCAGACGGCACGAGATTAGGATACCCCCCATAAGGTGAATCACATTGAGACACTATGAAATACGATTATGGATATCACTTCAAATATTCCTCAATGCAATGTAAGCCCTAGCGGCATTGTATTACGTAAGAAGTTTCATGTCTTCAAGTGGAGGATTGTAGATCAACAATGAGGTGAATCAACAATGGGAAGATACAAGTTACAAAGTATGACATGAGATTAGGCCATCATTATTAAGACGAACGGTAATGAAGGAGAATTAAAGGACTGAAATTTATACCTAAAGGATGAGCAACAAAAGTAACCGGGAGTTTGGTAGCATACCTCAGTAACGATAAATTGAAGTAAGAATTATGGTATAGTATGAACTACGTAGATGAAGTAAAGACATACGAATGTATAACCAGGTGTATGAATTAAGATATAACCATATTCGCAAGTTCTACAAAGTACAGAGCGAAGAACTTCAATACACCTATAGATGCCCTGAGAGGCATCCTATTAAGCCTTGTATATGCTTACAAAGTAAGGGGAATGATGTTGCATCCCGCATTTTCGTATGTTAAAGTTTGGTCGTAAGTTAATCGACGTAAGTTCGGGGATGGGATTATTTTGAGATTTTAAGCATTATACTATTTGAAACAAGTGATAAGTAAATTCGTGAAGGTGATAGGGGAAGCAAGTCAAAGAAAATGAATTTTCGTCCAAATTTCGCATGTTGGGATAAAATACGGCCCGAGCTAAAATACTCGATATTTATGGACTAGTACCATACAAGGTATCATATGACTGTGATATTATGATGTATAAAGTATATTAAAAATGAGTAAAAATTTTAAGTAATTTAAGATAATTCTTAATTATGCGGACCATTGGTTAATTACCGGGTAACGGCACATTACCTAACTACCTAATAAGTGGATAAAAATTAATAATCTCCACCCCACCCCTCCAAAAACGTTGCAGCCAACCACTTTCTAAACAATGACTCATGGTCACATTGGAATAGGTAGCAACAAATGGATAATTAAAGGCAACACTTCATATCTTTAAAACATGAGCAAGACTACTTCATTTCTAAATAATGTCAACACTACAACTAGATAAAGCCTTTGCACATTAGTTCTTACAAAATATTCCTACACCACTTCATTTATTACATTTGAAATAACATCCCCACAATCATTGATACAGAATATTAGTCATTTTCCTACAATTATAATTTAACAATGAATTGATAGTTAGGAAGTTCTACAAAAAAAATATAACGTTGCCATTCTTATAAAACTTTCAATAGATTTCTGATTCTCAACATTTCATTAACAACGAGAACTTTTTGAAACCTAACAACCTAAAAATTTTATGGTTCTAAAAGGAGTACGGTGTAATCTTTTCCATGAATATCATACGGATTTTTCCTACTCCATGTATGTTAAGGCTAAGTCTTTCCTTCATTTTGGCAAGATCTCGTCATTACAAAAGTTTGATAACGAGGCATAAAGAAAAATTTATATCCCGGAATTTACGTATATTTTGCTAGTCTCGCAATTTACAAAATTTTCTTTATCGGGACTTCATATTCATTTGATTATTTTCTTTTTCCAGTCAAGAGAGCAGAGAGTCTATATACAGTATTACAGTATTTTCATTACCATCAAGCTATAATCGATGTGCAGGCCCCTATTGGGCAACCTATGATCAGATGGTAAGTTATATACCGAGCCTATTGTGGCCGAGCACCTATGAGCGAGCCCAGTTGGTCGAGATACAGAGCCTAGTATGGCCGAGTGTCTATGAGCGAGCCTACTACGGCAGAGCAGTTATATATATATATATATATATATATATATATATAGAGAGAGAGAGAGAGAGAGCCTTATAGGTTCGGACACCTATTTTACTTACTATATTGAGAGAGTTGAGTCAGTATCAGCAGGTAAGCATATCTTCAGATTATATTTGACTTCCAGTTGCTTTCAGTTGTTATATTATCAGTTCAGTTCAGCTTTCAATATATTTCCTTACATACTCGGTACATTATTTCGTATTGACGTCCCTTTTCTGGGGGCACTACATTTCATGCGTCCAGGTTCAGACAGACAGACAGACGGGTAGACCTCCTCATTAGGTGTTGCCGGAGTTCAGCTTGATCGATAAACTCCATACCCTTCGGAGTTGCCGGGTATAGAGATTTATATACATACATACACACACACATATATATATATATATATTATGAGTAGATTGTGGCCATGTTCCGATCACAGTATATCCATCAGTAGAGGCTTGTAGACATATCCTGACAGTTAGTGCAGTATGTTGGGCTTGTAGGCATTTTAGGTATATTTTGGTTGTTTTCCAGTTGTAGTAGTTATGACGGCCTTGTCGGCCCAGCATTATATTAATGTTAGTTAGCATTTGCAATTGTCTTGCAATGTGGCCCATTTCCAATGTATGACATTATATGTTCAGAGTCCCTTAGTCGCAAGCTGGTACAGAAGGATAGGTGTAGCACCGAGTGCCGGTCTCGCCCCTAGGTTTAGGGCGTGACACAGTATTACATTATTTTCACCACCATCGAGCTATAATCGGTGGGCATGCCCCTATTGGGCAACCTCAGATCAGATGGTAAGTTATATATCGGAGCCTACTGTCGGCGAGCGCCTATGAGCGAGCCTAGAATGGATGAGATACAGATCCTAGTATGGCCGAGCGCCTATGTCACGCCCCAACCTCGGGGAGCGCGACCGGTGCTCAACCGAGTGGACCGGGTCAAGCAAGCCTATTGAACACTTTCTATCCAACTCACTTATGAAAAGAGAAGGCATGTTTTTATTAGCTAAACAGTAGGAGGACCACATATATATAGACATTACTAAATCACTTCGTGTAGCTACATCATGTTATGTTTCAAAATACATACATTTTGTGATTTAGTGGAACAAAATCCAAATCACAATATAATCCATTTGACCTTCCTAGTACCCATATACAACCCACATAATGTTTATGGAGCCTCTAAAGATACAAAAGAGTATAAAGAAGGTGCCGGCAACAAGGCCCCGACTATACCTCAAAAGTACACAATATAAACAAAAGATATATTATATGACCCCGGAATGGAATGGGGCTCACCAAGTTCACTGAGGAGAGGATACACTACTGTCTATGATCAACAATGTCTGCCACGGAACCACCTGCATTCATTTAAAGATGCAGCGTCCCCGATAAGAGGGACGTTACTGTCGAATAGTACTATGAAAACTAAATACCATCACAACAATATGAATAGTAATACAAGGGAAGCAGTAAAGAAAGCAACATGAGCCGTAGATAACACTAAAACATAAAGTTAAGGGGTATCTTAGATTTTCAAGACAGTTTCAATGTTATTAGGTTGGATGGTCTTTTTAATGCCAATATGTCACAGTCCACAATACCACCGTATTTTTTCACGGTTTCCGATCTCGGCCCGATCGGCTAAGCCATCTCATTTGAGACATAAACGATAATCATATTTTCACTCACAATACCACCGTGTTATTACACGGAGTCCGATCTTGGCTCGATCGGCTAAGCCATCTCATTTGAGAAATCAACCATTTCAATCGATCATCTTACTTCATATTTCTTTCACACTTCATCAGCACATTAGCACATATGGCTTTAATTATAGATTCGTTCTTGGCACTTGGCCTTATTTCATAGTTCAAGATCTTTTCCACATTCCAACATTATTATTATCATCGGTAACAACACAATTTTCATTCAAGACTCTTGATTTCACATGTGAGCAAATTTAGAGTTCAAGGCATATAGAGGTTTTTCACACAATTTGGCATAACGGTCTTTATTCGAATTTGACATGAAGTCTAGGCATTTTTAGCACCCATATTCTAAGTGTTGAATATTTCTTCATATGACGAGATAACATGATGAAAGCATGGGAATCCATGTTACACATATTTTTTCAAAGCAAACACATTCAGTATAGCAATTTCTAGGACGATCAATTTGGGACTTACATCGATTTCATGAATACCATGGGATTCAATTTTAAGAAGTGGGGGTTTAGCCAACATACCTCAATTGAGCCTCTTAAAACTCTAAGATGTTCTGGAATATTAGCAACTTCAATCTATTTTAGCAATATAGAAAAATTGAACCCAAAATTAGGAAAATGATCATAATTCTAGCTCACTTGAGCATTCTATCAAACACTATGTGTGTATTAAGGTTCCATGACCCTTTTTATAAAAGATTACACCAACTCATACCCCATTCTCTTCTATATTTCACTCACAACATCCCCACATATCTTGAGAATACATGCATGCAAGATAAGCAATCCCACCGATGAATTACCTTACTAATGGACCATTTTAGTTACATTTCAAAATTAGGAGTTTGGTTTACATAATCTTACCTCTTAGGAAGAATACCTAGGTGCCTCTCTTGATAAGCTTCAAGGTTTAAGTGAGAATTGAAGAGCAATTTAATGAAGGTCACTTTCTCCCTCTTGGACCCTCTCTCTCACTCTAAAAATATCAGAAAACAGGTTGAAAATGGTCCAAGGTAGGTGTTTTAACGAAATAGGGTCCAGTTTAAAAACCCCAGAAATGAAGCTCCGGAACAGGGTCTGCGGTCGCATATACGACCGCACCATGGTTATGTGGTCCGTGAAATGACCGCGAAAAGTGGCCCTGGGAACTGGGCTGGTCTGCTTCACTGTGCGGCCGTTCTGCGGTCTGCAGACATGTTCTGCGGTCGCATAATGCATCACAGAACCTCCCTCCGCAAAAGTACAAGGACGATTATGCGACCAAAGTGCGGCCCCCGAAACGATTATGCCGTCTCATAATGGTCGCAAAATTTACCTTAAAATTGGCCAAAAAGGCTGCTTCACTTTGCGGCTGCATCCCGCAAAGTGATTATGCGACCGCATAATGGGCCGAAGAAATGCCTAATTCTGCGAAAATATTTCCTTCAACTCCCATCGCACTATTAATAACCTCTACGCCTACTTCGACATCACAGAATATCGATTTTTAGGAAAAAATTTACGAGGCCTTACATCATCCCCCACTTAAGATCATCCGTCCTTGAATGAGGATCAATGTCTACTATTAGAAACTTATGCAACTCAGTTTTCCATACCACCCACCAGCAGCCCCAAGTTTGACTAACTCCCTAGATTTCCAAAAAAAAATCCAGATTTTCCTTTGTAACTAGGCCTATCCACCTGTCATAGATCACCAAAAACACATCTTACAAACATATGCACAACCCAACGACGTAATAAAACTCATAATAATACCAATCATGGCCTTATAAGCAACATATAATCAAAGGGAACATCTTTACATTAACTGAACAAGTGATACAAGATTCATAGGCGACAAGTTTATAAAAAGGAAGGATTACACAGCTATTCAAACAAGTAGGGATACTTCATTTTCATTTCTTCCTCAGCCTCCCATGTGGCCTCTTCAACCTGCTGGTTTTGCCATAACACTTTCACGGAGGCAATTTCTTTATTCCTCAACATTCGGACTTGTCTATCAAGAATGGTAACAGGAAATCTCTTCATATGACAGTTCTTCATTAACTTCAATGGTCTCAACGGGCACAATGGATGACGGATCTCCAACTACCCTCTTCAACATAGACACATGGAATATCGAGTGGACTAATGACATTTCGGGTGGTTGCTCAAACTTGTACGCCACCTGGCCAATTCTGTGAATGATTTTGTACGACCCGACATACCTCGAACTCAATGTCCCTTTTCTCCCAAACCGCATAATACCCTTCATGTGGGAAACATTCAAGAATACCCAATCATCTTCTTTGAACTCTAAGTCTCTGCGGCGAACATTCGAATAGTATTTTTGACGGCTCTGAGCAGTTTTCAACTACTCCTTTATGATCTTAACCTTCTCCATGGCCTGATGCACAAGGTCTGGCCCTAGCAATTCAGCTTCTACTATTATTAACCTCTAAGCCTACTTCGGCATCACAAAATCCCAGTTTTTAGGAAAATTTTTACGGGGCCTTACATTCTACGAACGAGCCTACTACGGTAGAGCGGTTACACATACCGAGCCTTATTAGGCCGGACAACTATTTTACTTACTATATTGAGAGAGTTGAGTAAGTATCAGCAGGTAAGCATATCTTCAGATTATCTTTGACTCCCAGTTTCTTTCATGTATTATATTATAAGTTTAGTTGCCGCTTTTAGTTATTCTATTATCTTACATACTTGGTATATTATTTCATACTAACGCCTTTTTCGCCGGGGACGCTGCATTTCATGCATGCATGTCCTGATACACAATTGGATAGACATTCCTAGTAGGCAGAGTCAAGCATCAGCTCGGTTGATAAGCTCTACTTCCTCAGAGTTACCAGGTCTAGACCTTGGAGTCCATTATATATGTATATACAGGCATGATGGGTACGTCGAGGCCCTGTCCCGACCATGATACAGTTCAATTATCTCTAGAGGCTTGTAGACGACTCCTGTATATTTTGTATATTAGTAGATTTGTATGGCGACATCGTCATCCTACACATTAATATATATTTGGGTATGTTTACCCCTCATATGAGAGAGACGTTATTTTCAGTAGATTCAGAATATAGCCTCATCGACCTAAGTTGAGGGTTACCTGTCACGACCCCAAATCAATATAGGGCGTGATGGCGCCTATCGTGAAACTAGGCCAGCCAACTACTGAGAGTAACACACAAAACCGTCCGTTTGATGTCACAAGTCAAAGTAATTCATTTAAAGCTCCTGTTTTAAAGATATAATCACCAGTAGTAAAACAACAAAGAAATCAAATCTAACCACAGCCCAGCACCCGGATACAACTGCCATGAGCATCTAAAGAGATAAATACAAAAATCTAATAACAAGCCCTTATTAGTACAAATCCGTAGAAAAATATAAATCTACGAACTAAGAAAGGAAAAGAAGGCTAGCTGTGGACGCCGAACAGCTATCTCTATCCTCGAGCAAACTCCGAGCAAAGGAGAAATCAGTTAAAGCTCAGATCTGATACCTGGATCTGCACACAAAGGTGCAGGGAGTAACGTGAGTACGCCAACTCAGTAAGTAACCAAAGCAACCAAAGACTTGAGTGCAATGATGAACATTTAAAAGTGATAGTTTCATAAAAATATGTGCCAGTGAAAACAAACGGAGTAATCCAAAAACTACATTTACCATATACTTTACAAATTTTGGTTCCCTTTCTAAACTTGCATAAAACATTAACTCACCGTCTATTAAAGGGACTCAATGTAAAATGAGGGAAAACAATGATCTCACAATTTATAGCCTCTCGGGCACAATATCACTCATGCATAAGATCTCTCAGTCACGCATGACTCCTCTATCAGTACTCAATACTCACACTCAGCACTCTCACTCAATGGGTACTATGTATCCACGCAAACTGTTGTAGCATGCAGCCCGATCCACATAGCATATGCTGCGGCGTGCAGCCCGATCAGAATAATATATATATATATATATATATGTGTGTGTGTGTGTGTGTGTGTGTCTGAATTGCGGCATGCAGCCCGATCCAAATAACAGTCGACTGCGCTCACTGGGGGTGTACAGACTCCTGGAGGGGCTTCTACAGCCCAAGCGCTATATTTCTACGGCGTGTAGCCTGATCCAATATGTATGTATGTATATATATGTGTGTGTGTGTGTGTGTGTGTGCTGTGACGTGCAGCCCGATCCATACAATATCTATATATGCTGCGGCGTGCAGCCCGATCCATAATTATCCTCACAAACTCGGCTCTCGGCCTCACTCAGTCAACCTCTCAAGACACTCAGGCAAATCATCTCAACATCACAGGACTCAGCCCCAAATACCTCATAGTAGTCTAACACGTTGGGACAACAATAAAAAAGGCAACAAGTAATAAACATGACTGAGTTCACAATTTTCTATCAAAAATAGTGTGAGAATAGTGTAAAAATACCCCTGGGGGTCTAAACAGATCGGCACAAGGCCCCAAACGTGGCATACTGCCCATAATATAATATAAACCTCAAAAATACATAACATCTCATGATTTCAAGTCAAATACGCGGCATAATAGTCGCTACGGGACGAACCAAGTCACAATCCCAAT
The DNA here is from genome assembly GCA_005239525.1 of Nicotiana knightiana. Classification (NCBI taxonomy): domain Eukaryota; kingdom Viridiplantae; phylum Streptophyta; class Magnoliopsida; order Solanales; family Solanaceae; genus Nicotiana; species Nicotiana knightiana. The sequence continues at coordinate 202,057 of ML408706.1, forward strand.
CAGTGCACGCCCACACGCTCGTCACCTAGCATGTGTGCCACCTCGTTTATCAAAACAATGTGAAATACCAGGGTTTCATACCCTCAGTTCTATAGTTACAATCGTTACTTACCTCAAACTGGCCTGAAAACTACTCCACGATGCTCTTGACCCTCGAATCGGCTCCCAAATGCTCCGAGTCTATTAAAATAAGATTAATAACATCAAAATATTCTAGGAAGACGAAACTCATTCGAAATTTATCACAATCGGGCACAAATCCCGAAATTGGCCAAACCCGACCCCCGGGCCCACGTCTCGAAATTCTATAAAAATCACACTACAATAATCCTCATCCTTTCCCGAGTCTATACACATAAAAAGCATCAAAATACGAATACAATAGACTCTTCAATTACTCAATTAAATTCCTTTTTCATCCTCTAACGTCCCTAATTTATGCCATTAAATTCCATTAATTCCAAGCATATTCCGTCGAATATCAACATAGAATCGAGTTTTAGGTCTAGGAAACTTACCTCCACGGAAATCCTTTGAAAACCCTCTTCAATTCACTCCCAAAAGCTTCAGTCTGCATGCAATAATGATGAAAAATTCCAAAAACTCGCGGAGGCTAGTATTTATACTTCCTGCCCAGTGAACCTGCACCTGCGGCCTTTGCTCCGCACCTGCGGTCCCAGGTGCGCACCTGCGGAATTTCACTTAGCCCAAATCTCACACCTGCGGGCCCGCAGGTGCGGACCATGTCTCCTACCTGTGACTTTCTCCAACCTGACCCCTTTTCGCACCTGCGCAAGCCACCCGCACCTGAGACATTGCACCTGTGGCGTCCCTTCCGCAGGTGCGGCCACACTAGAAGCGTGGCACCAGCAGCTTCTTCAGCTGCATTTTCCAACTTCAATCCCTCCGATGACTATCCGAAATCATCCCAAGCCCCTCGGGACCCCAACCAAAAACACAAACAAGTCCCATAACCTTATTCAAACTTAGTCAAGACTTCGAAACACCCAAGACAACGCCACCAAAATCACATCGGATTCAAGCCTATGAACTTTGAGATTTCTAAATTCCGCCAATGATGCCGAAACCAACTAAAACACGTCCGAATGACCTGAAAATTTGCACACACGTCCAAAATGACACTACAAACCTGCTCCAACTTTTGTAATTTCATTTCGACCCCGATAGCTAACTTTTCATTGCCGACCGTAAATCGCCAAAAACTCAACTTCGCCAATTCAAGCCTAATTCTACACCGGACATCAAAACCACATTCCGAACACACTCCTAAGTCCCAAATCACCTGACGAAGCTATCCGAGTCATAAAATCTACATTTCGAGGTCATTTACCAATAAGTCAACTCTGAGTTAACTTTTTCAACTATTAAGCCAATTTAAGAGACTAAGTGTCTCAGTTCTCACCACGACCACTCTGAACCCGAACCAACCGATCCAACACAACATATGTGGGCTAAGAAACATATGATAAAGAATAAATAGGGAAAACGGATAAAAATCTCGGAACAACCGGCTGGGTCGTTACATTACCCCTCCAGAGTTCATAGTTACAGAGTGGTACGCTCGGGCCGAGTATGGCACTGGGTTCCAGCCACGCCTCTTCAGGTTTGGAGTGTGATAGTATCGTCATGTTATGATGTCCTATAATGAAAGAAATTTTTTATTTTAAGGTTGATGATAAATTGCATTTTAGAAATTCTTTTTTATTTGTTGGAGCTTTCATTAAAGGATTTGCGCATATGAGAAAGGTTATTTTTGTTGATGGGACATTTCCGAGTGGAAGGGATGGAGGTTGCTTGTTGTCTATTTTGATACAAGATACAGAGAATCACATTTTTTCAATTGCATTTTGTGTAGTCGATAAAGAGTGCGATGATTCTTGGATCTACTTTTTTGAACATTTATGATACATGGTTTAGGACAGTGATAAATTGTGCATTATCGATAATCAGCATATGTCTATTGGTAATGGCTTCAATAAAAATCTTCTGTCGCTCATCATGGTTTTTGCACGCGTCACATTGTAGATAATACGGGCAAGAGGTTTCATTGTGGAATTTATATTAAGCATTTCTTGTCTTCCGCACATTCATATTATACTGAGGAATTCTTTGACCATTTTCAACAATTGCGTGATAAAAGTAGGGAACTAGCTAACTGCCTCGCGCATAAAATTGGGTTCCAAAAGTATATTAGGGCCTTCTTTCATGGAAACCGATACGGCGTGTTGACAACAAACATTCCATAATCTCTTAACACAACGCTTAAGGATCAAAGATACTTCCCAATAATTGGCCTATTCAATCATATTGTCCGAAAGTTTGCAGAAAAATTTGAAATGAGGTGTATTGAAATGAAAAATGTTTTCAACCTTTTTGTTCCTTCTGTTGAAAAGAAGATAGGAATAATATGGTTATCGGCGACACGCTCCGGGTGCATCAATTAGTGAATAAATAATTTTGCATCATCGGTCATGGAAGGGATGCAGTAGTTGATGTGGATTTGAACACATGTTCTTGTTGTCAGTTTGATTTGGAAAATATAACCTGCCTGCATGCAATGGCAACTCTGAGATTGAACTTTGGGGATGGATATGGTTCCTCCATTTACGAGCACTCCTCTATGTTCTATAAGGTTTTAACATATTGGCTGCATATGAAAGAACCATTCACATAATACCTATAGAAGAAATGGGTGGATGCATATGAAAGAACCATTCACACAATACCTATAGAAGAAATGGGTGGTGTCTGACGAGATTTAGTCCCCAAAAATACTTCCACCCGATGTCGAGTCTACAAAGGGTAGAAGAAAGACTAAGACATGGCCAAGCATTTTAGAACCTAGTTCTTCTAGCAACAGAAAAAAAGTAAAAACAAATGTTCCATTTGCAAAGAAGTTGGCCACAAGAAAATAAGTTGTATAGTATTGTTATAGTATTCTTGATCTTTTAGCTAATGGCGTTGTAATAAAGATAATTAACTCTTTTAATATTTTAGACTTGTTGTTTATAATCACTTGTTGTTTCTACTATCAACTTCTGCATTGTACATCATAGACTATTGTTTTACAATCAATCACCAGCATTGTCTATTATAGACCTATGATATAGAATCAACCCATTTATTTTAAGAAGGAGTCATGTGAAGAACTTGTATTATAGAATACTGTTTTATAACCAACGATTCACATTGTCTATAGTAGACCTATAATCTAGAATCAACTCGCTTATTTTAAGGAGGCATATGACCTTCTGTCGTAGACTACTGTTTTACAATCAACCACCCACATTGTTTTTTGTTGACCTATGATCTAGAATCAAACTCCTTATATTAAGAAGGAGTTATGTGACTAACTTATCCCATAGACTATTGTTTTACAATCAACCCTCAACCCCCTTATTCTATCTTCAACCACCTGTATTAAACCAATGTTATATTGTCGACCCCCATTGATATTTTCAATTTACCCAAGACTTGTTGTGCCAGTTTAGGTAGTTTATTGGCAACCACTGATTTAGGTAGTTAATTTAATATGTAATGTGAATAAGAGATGGAAGCCAATATGAAGGACTTGTCTAATTAATTAAAATTCACTGAATATGTTGATTCAAAGCATCAAATCATTTCTCAAAACTCTAAATAGTCACGTCATTTATGAGAAGTCATATGGAAGGCACCATATAGTGTAAAATTCTACCTATCATTCTTCCGAAAAACCCAATAATAGAGAAATTCCTCTAAGGCCAAGGCCAAGCATGGACTCAATTTTAATCAGGGAATCGCTGGATAGGCTTATCTGAGAGATCTAAGAAGATAGGGTGAGGCAATAGAGGAACATTCACTGTATCACACGCATGTTACAGATTCTCCTTTGTATGGTTGGTGCAAGTTTTCACCACTATGTTAGCCCAGGAAATTCCCCTCCTTGTGATCCTTCTCCCCCTGTAGTTTAATTTTCTTTTCTTTAGTTAATGGAGAAAATGTATGATGCTGTGAAGGGATTTGTTTAATAGAAATATTTATTTTAATTTTTGTCTATTTATTTTCTGCCCTATTTTTTGTCACGACCCAAACCGGTGGACCGCGACGGGTACCCCGTGCCTTACCCAACCAAGTACCAATATAACGTATCTTTCTTATCATACCATCATGGGTAAATGGGAAATAAGGGCTTGCATGATATAACCAGAATAAAATATAAGGGAATACTCTACATAGGATGACCCAACATGGAATTCAACTTATACATGTGACATACGGGCCTATAAGACCGAAATGGTCATTTGTACACTAAAAACATAGGTCGTAAAGGCCATAAAATCATCCATATATATGACATCTGTCTACAAGCCTCTAAGAGTACATAAACATCATAAAGGTCGACCTAAGCCCCCCCCCCCCATAACAATCAATATATATCCAAAGCATAGTGACCAGATAGGCAACTCGGGAGCAAGTGGAGTACACCAACACCTTCAGCTGAGCTGATAGCCTACTAGGAGAACTATCAATCTGTCTATCGAGACTTGCGGGCATGAAATGCAGCTTTCCCAGGCAAAAGGTATGTTAGTACAAATAAAATATCGAGTATGTAAGACATGAAAAACAGTATATAAAAGACATGAAAGAAACATGGAGTGAGGGACTCTACATGTAAGTCTGAATAGCTCTGTGAATCATGTAACATTTATAATGTCATGCATATGCGTATAAATGTCACATCAAGCATAGTTATATGTGTACATAACATCATCAAGCCTCTGAGGGCATCACATCATATCATCTCATCCTCTCTGAGTGATCAGGCCAACTATGCCTTATAACAAGGACTAAGCAGTCGTTGCAAATATAATCAGGGTATTTAGCCTGAAGTCCAATCCCACAGGGAATTAACCTATCAACAACTTTTTCCAAACTCACTAAATTCTTCGTAATCAACTTGCCAGATGTCTTGAATAACAATTGGTGATATTTCTACTAACTATGATTGAATAAGATTAATCAAACTAAGAGCTAACTAAGACTGAGTTGTAAATAAATAAGAAAAGGGTCTAATGTTGTGATTTCCCCTATTGATGGACTCCCTTCCTGTTATGTGTCATATAGATTTTCCTAATCTTCTGTATCGATCATCAGCACTCTTACTACCGTAACTCTCTCCCGAGTAATTACGACAATTTACTAGATGCACTCTCCCGAGTTATGCTAGCTGGATTTTATTACAGCTCATTTAGATTGCACCCAAGTTTCGTTATCCCTAATACCACCTTTAAACCCTCAGTTATTGATTCCTCATATACCTTGGGAGTGGTGATGTTCAACAACTACCTAAATATGCACTCTCTCCCGAGTAATACATACTAAATAGGCCCAGCTAATTGAGGGCCCTTCAATTAACTGCAACATTAACATAGTTGAACAAATAGAGATTAAACTGGGCAAACTATATTAACACAACAAGAAGTTCATCCTTCAACAGGTTCCATCAAACCCTATACTAAATTAATTAGCTACTCATAATTGTTTTCATAATAACAACAGCAAAATTCATCATGAATGATAAAAACAAAAGGAAGAAAGGTAGAACTTGATGCCGAATTATCCTCCTTGCCTCTTGCCTCTTCTTTTCTTCAACAAAACCATAAAAACCTTGATATCCTCTCTTTTGGACGAGCTGGACCTTTTATAGGTTAAGTGGAATTACTCCCGATCTTCCAAAATTTCCCCCGGAAGTTACCGCGTTCTGGGCGGACTAGCGCGGCCGCGGTAATTGCAATATGCATTGTCCCATTTCTTCTGGACTAGCGTGGTCGAGCTAAGGCCGTGCTTGGCCCACACTAGGGTAGAACAACCATTCATCTCTTTTTTCTTTCTTTCTTCACATGCACTCAACTCTGAGGGTCTTTCCTTGCTTTAATTTAGCTCCAAACACTGTCCTATATCCTCATAAGCACGACTTGCTCCTGCAAAACATAAAATCCACAATTAGAGCCATTTTATCGTCATTTAACCTTCCTAGAACAGTGAAGCATAGTAAAGTTGTGGTATAAATAGTCGCTAAACTGCATGAATCTAGCCTATTATCAGTGAGCGAAATCATCAACGCATACCAACTGATCAGGTGGTGGTGCATATATAACGATGTAACCAATACCCCATATACATATAATATACATGTTATAACTCCATCTGGTTATGGATCAATATACATGTATAAATGAATGCATTGCATAATGAAGTAAGTCAATAAAACCTCTTAGGATGTCATAAGATCAATACGCCTTCGATTAATATCACGAAATAAACTTTATCAACTTACGTATTTTCTGAGATCCATGAATAGATGATATAATAATAGGTCATATGGGGAATCAAGAACATAGGAAATCCTTCTAAGAATAGAGTCGTTTGTGAAAGTTGCGTGTTTGCTCGTTTTATTGTATCATATGGATCATGAAAAAAGGAAAGAAGGGATATCCTAAACATACCTTAACCCCGTTGAGTCCCTAATACCTTCCAATCAACTCTTCAAACAACTCAACCTAATCTACCATAGCATAAGGACATTCAAAATCAATGATGAGTAAAGGCTAAGTCCGTAACTTAAGCTAGTAACTCGTTTATGTAATTTTGGCAGCATCTCCCCTGTAACAAGGGACTTATCCAATACCATATACCAACAGAAACATCCAGATCAATTCAGCAACATATAAGTATCAATAACAAGACACCATATAACAACAACAAGTCACAACTACTTCACGACGAGCGGCAAGCTCTGATTGGAATCCGTACATCCCATATCACCCCTTATAGACTTATTACTTTAATTTAACAGTATCATTAAAGTGATAATGAATTCATTCATCAATGATTACAGCTTTATACCATATGTTTATAACAAAGAAAATAATTCACAACTCCAACTATCCTCAATTAGCAGCTTTATTCACTAGTTCATGTATAGTCCATTTATTTAACTTAATCAACATCAAGATAACCTTAAGCACATGAACGAACACAATATTCTTACCCCCCTACAGTAGCTTTAAGTATAAATCCAAGTTATATTTAGCTTACAACAACCCTCCATGGCAATACAACACCATAGAAGTGACTTAAACTAATCTTCACTTCCAATCTCAAGTTTCATATGTTCCTTTCATCAATTCACTTGATAAACATATAGACATGCATAATAATAGAAACCAAATTATAATAAAGTTATTTTCTCCAATTTCCATCCTTAACAACACACACATAAGTGCGCGCACGTGCACACACACACACACACACACACATATATATATATATATATATATATATATATATATAAGATAGCACTNGCTATCTTGTAATCTTTCACTCCAACACCACAACTAACATATAATTATTCTTAAACACAATCAAAGAATGTTAAACATACCTTATGAAGTAGATTAAATTTGAACCCTAATCTTAACTAAGTACACCATCATCCTTATTCACATCACAACACATAGAGGGTTTATTCTTCACCTTTTGCTAGCTTTGACGTTGGATTATGGTGTTTTTTTTAGAGCCTTGGGAGGATTGTTTGGGAGCTTTTGAGAGTGTGATGATGGAAGGAGGTCTAAAATTGAACAAATCTCATCCCAAAAAAGAGATAAGAATAGGTGAAGGTCGGCCACCGACCAAGTGGGTCCCATAGAGATTGTCTGCGCAGTCTCACAAAAACGTGAATATCTCTCTACTCAGATGTCGTATTGATGAACACTTTAATGTATTGGAAACGAGAATCATATATCTTCAGTTTTTTAGGTATATAATCCCATAATTCCCCGTATATTGGTAGAAAATCTCACCTACATGTGACATAAGTTTCAACACATTTATGAATGCAACTTGTCCTTTGCGAACTTTTGTTCCATAACTCGCTTGACTTCAACATATAATACACGAATATCATACAACTAAAATAACTCATAACAAAACCTCCTTATCATGTTATTCACCCTTGTCTCACCCCAAAAGTACATGTTATAACATTCCCAACGTGTCGACTTTCGACAAAACTTATTTTCTTCAAGTCGTTTAGCTTCTAAGCCTTCCAACCCTCTTGGTACTTCCAGTTCATGATCTTGAATATTTGTAACCTCCACAGTAACATGATTAACTTACTTTATTTAATTTCAAATATGGTATTATTTTTGAGCTTATATCAATTGACTTACGACGTACTCTCACGTATGAAAACATAGGGTGTGACATTATCCCCCCCCCCCCCTGGAACAATCGTCCTTAAATGTTGACTGATGTTCTTATCAATATCATATTTTATAAATCTTACGATTACCGTAATATTGTATTGATATCTAGGATACTATCTATGAATAAATCCAATGGCTAGAGCATTTTCTCATTTAGGCCTCTTTCTTACACCACGACCATTGGTCGGAATTCTTCCAATCTTGTAACTGTTGCTACCTTCTGCCGTGCAGACTATATGACTCCGTCCTTGTATGTATTCCAATGAGACTCTTATCTCCTTTTTTATCAAGCTTTTATCCAATCTATAGGACTCACCTTGTGAACATATACAGAACTATAACAAGATGTTACTCTGGGCATCTACAGGTATACTGAAGTTCTACGGTTGGTACTTTGTCGAACTTACTATTATTGCTATATCTTGTTTCATAGCCTCAGTTATCTCTGCTTATGTCTTTACTACATCTAAGTTAGGTCATACTATACCATAATTCTTACTTCGATTTATTATTACCGAGGTATGCTACCCAACTTCAGGTTACTCCCTCACTACTTATCCTATATGTATAAATCTAAGTCCTTTAATGCTTCATTATTGTTCATCTAAAGAATGACATCCTTATCTCCTCTCATACATTTGAACTTTTATCCATCTATTGTTGATTCACCTTAATAATGATTTATAATCTACCACTGATAACTTGAAAACTCTTACGTAATACATTATCACCAGGGATCACGTCTCATCGAGGAACATCTGAAGTGATTTGCATGATCCACTAGGGATGATACTATACTTCAATAACTGTATTCATAGCATCCCAACATGATTCATCTTATGGGGGTATTCTAGTCATGTGCAATTCATGAAATCCCTTTTCTTAAGACCATTACTCAATTAAAGACCTAAATGTCATCCTTCAATCTATCACCATCACACCCTTATTCTACTACCAGGGCAGCATTTCATCTCTTCTTATTGCTCATAGTCTTAGACTCCTTTGAGTTCTTTCAGGCCATACTAATCTTTCTATAACATATGAAAACCGTCAGCTCTCTTGTTTGATGGGCTTAATCCCAAGGTCATACCTATTATTGTCACCTTATAACTCACCTTTTTCTTATCCTTACTCCTATATACCTAAAACCTTGTCACTCTACCATTCTTTAGCTTGCCACCTACACATATCTATTTAAATTGCTTGCAACCTACACATATCTATTTAAATTGCTCGCAACCTTCCTTTAACTTTCTAGCACCATAGGTTTCCTTTCGTGCCTTCTCAGTTGTCTTTAAATGTAAGCAATTACTTTTCCTGGTCATTCTTCCACTGGCTCTTCGGGTCGCCTGACATTCTCTCTTAACTAGGAATGAGAGTCATACTAAGGTAAATATTTATCCATTCTAGGATTAAGTGCATATCTTCTGAAATTTGTGTACATTCCAGTATTCATATCCAATTGTACTGATCTAGGGTGCACCATCCGGGTGTCTCACAAGGACAACTATTACCATGTTTGTAATATCCATTGAAAATGTCAGCTAACACTAACAATCCATCCACCATTTTGGGTTACTCTAACCTCAGTTGGATCTTAATGTCACATCCTTCTCTTAAACTATATTTGTTAGCTCCCATAAGTCATAAATGAGATGATTATGGTCAACTGTATATATCTCTGTTGCTGTTAAAAGTAACTTAGAATGATTATATTTCTATGCCTAAATTGTAAATAAGGATAATCTTCACTAATTGGGTACCTCGTATCCTTCTTCACCTTGCTTCTTTTATTGTTGAAACTTGTATTTACCTTCTGAGTCTCTCATTGCTTTTTACCATATGGGTGGATAGATATTCATGCCTTAGGGAACCTTATCAAGAAGCTTACACGTCTTAGTACACACATGATCTACTGAAGACCTTGCATTTACTCATCATAAGCATGATGCGAAATTGAGTTCCTCTGATTCAACTCTTTCACAGCCACAATCAATCTCTTACCGACTGTCTTTCTAAATGTAAGTATCTTTGTATTATGAACAAAAAAGAATTGGGAGATTGAATTCTTACAACTGAGCTCTACCACACGATATAGAGTAAGAAGAAAGAGTGACAGACCTAAATGCCATGTAGCCTCTTGTTTATCAGTGTGGTGCAGAACAAACCCATAAACAAAACTCTACTAGACACGGCTTGTAAACTCCATAGGACAGAACTACTCTGATATCACTTTTGTCATAACACAAACCGATGGGTCACGATGGACACCCGGTGCCTTACCCAACCGAGTAACAACGTCAAGTATCTTTCTTATCATACCATCATGGGTAAATGATCAAGAAAGGACGTCATGATATAACTAGAATAAAACATAAGAGAATACCTCCTTAAACATAGAATTGTGATTATCTCCTCTAGAGCATTCTTCATCAACGAGCCTCCAGCTGCATTGCTCAATGTTCTATGTGAGACCGGTGTCAATCCATCCCAAAAGACCTGGAGTTGCATCCAGAGTTCAATTCTGCTATGTTGGCACTTTAGCTTACCTCCTTAAACCTCTCCCACGCTTCAAACACAGTTTCAATCTCGTTCTGGCAGAAGTTATGAATTTCTCTTCTAAACTTGCCCGTCTTAGCTGATGAGAAATATTTATCAAGAAATTTTCTGGTCATCTCATCCCATGTTTTAATAGATCTATTAGGCAAGCTTCGAAGCTAGTGCTTTGCATCATCCTTGAGTGTGAAGGGGAATTCCCTTAAGTAAACTGCATTTTGTGACACACCATTGTATTGAAAGGTGTTCATAATCTCCTCGAAGTCCATTAGATGGTCGTTTCGATATTCTTTCATCTTCCCTATGAAGACACAACAGTTTTGAAGGGTTTGAAGCAACCCTTTCTTCAACCCGAAATTGTTAGCTGCAATAGGAGGTGGTCTAACACTTGATAATCCTTGGTTTGACCAATCTAGCATAATTCAAGTGGTCTCCCTGGAACATGAGGTATATTTCCAAACTGATTTGCAGCCAAGGGTTGATTTTGAGCAATTCTCTGAACCCTCTCTTCTTCATAGACAATTTGTGCATCTCTACGAGCTGCTTCCTCAGCATCCTATGCAGCTTTTTCTCTTTGATGGGCTTCCTCTCTTGTAGCCACATCTAGATTATCATCATCTCCTGCCATTGATTTTTGGTTGAGGATTTCCCACCCTTCTCTATATTCTCGGGGAGATTTCTTTCCTTCATCAACTGTCGCAGTTGTTTTTCTATCTCTGGTTCGTATGGTAGCACTTCTTTCCTAGAAGATCGATTCATGCACAAATCTAAACTATAGCCTGCGAGGCAGTAAAAGAACACCAAGCGTAAAAAGCAAAAAATAAAAGAAAAATAAAAATAAAAATTCTTGAATTACTACTACAAACTATTTCAAACACTATTGATTGCCAATCCCTGGCAACGTGTCACGACCCCAAATACTCAGTCGGACGTGATGGCGCCTATCATGGAACTAGTCTAGCCAACAATTTCAGACTATCACAATATTTCATAATTTCCCAAAATTTGCAGATTTTAAAACAGCAACATGAGATGAAAAATTTATACATTTTCCCAAAACCTAGAGCCAATTGTCATGAGCATCTAAGACTGTAAATACAATGTACAATGAGATGAATTTTCTACTACAAAGCCTGGAGTACAAAATACAAAACTATAAACTAAGGAAAAAAAGGAGAAGAGTTGGGGATGCTGAGAAGCTACCTCGATCCTCGAACAACTCCAAGCACGTCCGGAAATCAACTAGTGCGATGGTCTGGTACCTGGATCTGCACATAGAGGTGCAGGGAGTAACGTGAGTACACCAACTCAGTAAGTAATCAAAGTAACTAAAAACTTGAGTGTAGTGACAAGCATTTAAATCATGTAAATCCATATAATGAATAATAGTGGAAATGAATACATCAAGTCAGGAATCTACAATTCCGAATATTTCATAAAACTCCGGCTTCCATTTAAAAATCTCACATAAAAATGTTTATCCAACATTTATCATCAGAGGCTCAGTGTAAAGAAGAGTGAAAACAGCATTTTCATAAAATATAAGCCCCTCGGGCACAGTATCACTCACAATAAAGCCTCTCGGGCAAGCCTCTCAATCACTCGTGACTCCACTATCAGTATCTCATGCTCTCACTTAAACACTCGTACTCAGCAAGTACCATGAATACACACAACTGTTCGGCGTGCAGCCCGATCCAATATGTGCATTGTTGCGGCGTGCAGCCCGATCCATTTATAACATATATTGTTGCGGCGTGCAGCCCGATCCATATATATAATCTATATTGATGCGGCGTGCAACCCGACCCATATATAATGTATATTGCTACGGCGTGCAGCCCGATCCATATGTAATATATAACATATATAATGTTGCGGCGTGCAGCCCGTCCCATAACTATCCTCACATACTCGGCGCTCGGCCTAACACATATATATTGATACGGCGTGCAGCCCGATCCATAACTATCCTCACATACTCAGCTCTAGGCCTAACTCAGTCATCCTCACAAGCCACTTGGGCAATTCATCTCAACTCACGGGACTCCGCCCAGAATACTTTTCAGAGTTTTCAAAGCAGTGTGATAACAGTGAAAATAACAATAAGTGGTAAACATGACTGAGTTCAAAGATGTTCTATCAGGATAGTGGTAGAATGGTGTAAAAGTACCTATGAGGGTCTAAACAGGTCGGCACAAGGCCCCAATCATGGCTCACAGCCCATGAACAAGTATAAATTTCTAAAATACAGGATATCGCAGGATTTTAAATCGAATACGCGGCTTAATAGTCTCTACGGGACGGACCAGGTCACAATCCCTATCGGTGCACGCCCCCACGCTCGTCACCTAGCATGTGCTTCACCTCATTTACCAAAACAATATCAAATAACGGGGTGTCATACCCTCTGGTTTGGAGTTACATTCGTTACTTACCTCAAAACAGCCCAAAAGCTACTCTGCGATACGCCTGCCCCTCGAATTGGCTCCCAAATGCTCTGAATCTAACCAAAATCATATTAACATCATCAATATACGCTAACGGAACAAAATTCAACCGAAAAGTAAATTTTAACACAAATCTCGAAATTCGACCAAATCCGAGCCCCAAACTCATGTTTCGGATTCGATTAAAATCACAAAACTAGAATCCTCATTCCTTTACGAGTCTACCCATACCAAATTTACCAAAATCCGACCTCAATTGCCCACTCAAAACACCAAAAGAATTTTCCAAATTTTCCTACCATTTTCCCCAACTTTTCTACTTTAAATTCCTCAAATTCCAAGCCTAATCCGTCACAAAATAACATATAAACGAGTTTTAAATCCGGGAAACTTGCCTTCACTGAAGACTCTCGAATTCCTCCTTCAATTTGCTCTCAAACTAGCTCAACCCGCATGCAAAAATAGAAGAAATGCCAAAAATTTCACGGAGGCACCTATTTATACTTTCTGTCCAGTTAATCCGCACCTGCGAACCATTTTACGCATTTGTGGTCCCAGGTGCACACCTATGAAAATCCACTAACAGTCCAATTCTCGCAATTGTGGCTTCGCAGGTGCGGCCCATTCCTCGCACCTGTGGACTCCTCCATCATGGCCTCTTCTCGCACCTACGCAATGCTCTTCCCACCTGCGGCCATCGCACCTGCAGCTCCCCTTCCGCGGGTGCAGCCACACTAGCAAAATGACACCAGCAGCAATTTTGCTGCAATTTCCTAAGTCCAACCCTCCGTTAATAATCTAAAATCAACCCAGAGCCCCTCGGGGCCCTAACCAAACATACCAACACATCCCATAACCTCATTCGAACTTAGTCTAGCCTTCGAAACACCTAATACAATGCAAAAACACTAAAATCACATCAAATTCAAGCCTATGAACTTTGAAACTTCTAAATTTCGCCAATGATGTCGAAACCAACAAAAACACATCCGATTGACCTAAAACTTTTCACACATGTCCAAAATGACATTACGAACCTGCTCCAACTGTCGGAATTCCATTCCGACACCTATAGCCTATTTTCCCTTGTCGACCGGAAATCGCCAAAAACTAACTTTCGCCAATTCAAGCCTAATTCTACACCGGATATCAAAACCTCATTCCGAACACACTTCTAGGTCCCAAATCACCTAACGAAGCTATCCGATCTATAAAATCTGCATTCTGAGGTCGTTTACCAATAAGTCAACTCCCAGTTGACTTTTTCAACTATTAAGCTAATTTAAGAGACTAAGTGTCTCTGTTCTCACCACGACCGCTCCGAACCCGAAACAACCGACCCAACACAACATAAATAGGCTAAGAAACATATGATAAAGAAGAAATGGGGAAACAGGGCTAATCTTGCGGAACGACCGGTCGGGTCGTTACACAATGATGCCAAATTTTGACGAGCACAAAACACACACTTAAATATGCTTGCGAGTCGAATATAGTATAATATAATATCATATCTAAAGGGACTAATTTAAACAGCATTCTTGTAGTTTCTAGCGTGATTGTTGTCCAAGATGAACAACAATTGAGATTTATATGATTAAGAACAAAAATTAACTAAGAATCTATGGTATTGACAAATGACAATCAGATGAGAAGAAAGCAAATAAGGTTATTAGTGGGAGAAAATAGGGTTTTGATAGGATAGGTGCAAGATAATTGTTTGGGATCTAACTCTAGATACTTCACTTCTAATGCTCAAGTGAGTCTTAGGAATTCATTCAATTATTAGTTCAACTGTTTAGTAGAAACTCCTCTCTCGATTAAGTCTCAACCTCACAAGAAGAACCAAAATAAGCTCGGTGAAGATATGTTAGAATTCACAGTGGATTGGTATTAATCAATAATTCAACTAGCCTCTTTCGATTACTAAGAAGAATTAATGAATTCAACCACCAAAATTGAATGCAAAGATGTCACAAGTTATGCCTATCTCGATTACATGAACAAGTGAATATAGATGCGACGATTAAAACATCCAAAATGATTCAATACATAAAACTAGAGTTATAATCCACAAACAATCATCAATACACCAAATCAATCAAACCCTAAAGAGAATTACTCAATAGATATGGAGTAATTCATCACAAATATGTTTAAAGTATAGAAAAACATAAAATGATCCAAACTCGTGTCTTGAGTGAGTATTGAATGATGAATTCCTTATGCTTTTGCTTCTCCAACTCCTCCTGGGCATGTGTGTCCAGAAGTCCTTGAAATAACATTTTTCCATGTATATATACCAAGTAGGATAGGGCCCAAATGAAAACACCTTCTCCTAGACGAAATATGATTGTAGCTCTATAAAAATTGTACAGGCGCGCCGCATAGGGCGACGCGCCAGGCGAGGAAGCTGTGAGAAACTTCATAGAGCTTGCAATTCTACAGGCAGCAGAAAATAGGCTGACGCGGCTCCCCACGCAACGCTCCATGCGTCGCGACTGTGGACATTTCTCATAGTATGAAATTTTTCTAGATTTTTGATATCCATATGTGGTTCTCAACCCCCGAACGCGATCCCAACTTAATCCCTTGGGCTTTTACTCAGTCTTCAAAGCTCTTAATAGAATTATCTCCATATCATCTACATCACTTGAAATCACTCCTACAATGCATAAAACACACAATTAGTGCAAAACACTAGAGATAAAAGCTCAAACATAATTAAAGTGCAGTAAATTAGAGTGCAATACGCGACAAAACACGTAATTATACCCTACCATTAGCCGCCAAGGCAATATAATCATCCATATACATGAAATCTATCTACAAGCCTCCAAGAGTACATGCCCCCCCCCCCCCCCAATACCAATCAATATATGTCCAAATCATACTAACCAAATAGGCAACTCCGGAGCAAGTGGAGTGCATCAACACCTTCCTCTGAGCTGATAGCCTACTAGGAGGACTTTCAAGTTGTCTATTGGGGACATGCATGCATGAGATGTAGCATCCCCAGGCAAAAGGGACATTAGTACAAATAAAGTACCGAGTATGTAAGACATGAGAAGCAGTATATAAAAGACATGATAGATACATGGAGTAAAGGACTCAATCTATGAATCATGAGACATTTATAATGTCATTCATATGTGTACAAATGTCATATCATGCATAGGTATAGGTGTACATAACATTACCAAGCCTCTGAGTTCATCTCATCATATCATCTCAGCCACTGTGGGCAATATCATAAATGTATACCAATTGATCAGGTGATGGTGTGTATATAACGCCATAACCATTCCCCATAACCCATATAATATAATATATGCATATATAACGACATCTGGTCATGGGTCAATGTACATCTATAAATGAATGCAATGCATAATGAAGTAAGTCAATAAGATCTCTCGGTAGGTCATAAGATCAATATGCATAGGTTAATATCACGAAATAAACTTTATCAACTTACATAATTTTGGCAGCATCTCCCCTGTAACAAGGGCCTTATCCAATACCATATACCAACAGAAACATCCAGAGCAATTCAGCAACATATAAGTATCAATAACAAGACACCATATAACAATAATAAGTCACAGCTACTTCACGACGAGCGGCAAGCTCCGATTGGAATCTGTATACCCCATATCACCCTTTATAGACTTCTTACTTTAACTTAATAGTATCATTAACATGATAAAGAAGTCATTCATCAATGATTCCGGCCTTATAACATATGTTTATAACAAAGAAAATAATCTACAACTCCAATTATACTCAATTATGAACTTTATTCACTAGTTCATGTTTACTCCATCCATTTAACTTAATCAACATCAAGATAACCTTAAGTTGTCACTACCCAAATCTCAAATGTCATGATGGTGCCTACCGCAATACTAGGCAAGCCGACATTCACAATAAAACCACGCGTCTTTAAATTTGGAAAATATAGTAATATAAGTTTAAGTAAGAAATCTCGTAAATACTGATAAGGAAATACCGCGACTCAATACAATATCCCCCATAATCTGGGTGTCACCAAGCACAGAGCATCTATACAATAACATGGTCTGAAACACTATTTAGGAAAGTAGAATAGTATGAGTAAAACTAAAAGAAAATGAGGAGAGTCAAGGTCTGCGGATGCCAAAGCAGCTACCTTGATAGTCTCAAAATTGAACAACTCCAGCACTAGCAACCTCCATGACCAAAAGCACCTGGATCTGCACATAAAGTGCAGAGTGTAGTATGAGTATAACCAACTCAATAAGTATCGTAAATGTAAGGCCCCGAAAAATTTCGCTAAGTAATTTAAGATTATGTGGTGCCAAGGTAGACTAACTATTTTATTTTATGTGAAAACAAGGATTATTAATAAGATGGATATCAATTGGATATGGTAATAAGTGTATAAGTCATAATATAAGTGATTTGGAGTCTAAGAAGAGGCCTAAGTCTAATCCAAGTTGGAAAATTACATAATAGGCTAAAATTCCAAACGAGTCAAATGAAAGAGCTTTGATTCTAGTTTTAACACTTCAAACCATTTTTCATTTGGACACTCCTACGAAAAGTTATGACCAAATTACAAAAAGCTGGAAAAATCCGATCCTACGACCAATTCTGCGACCGCAGAATCATTCTGTGAACCGCAAAAATGGTCTGTGAACCGCAAAATGGTCGCAGACCTGCCCAGTGCAAACCACTTCTGTGCACTAGTTTTGTGATCCATTCTGCGACCCGCATACTCGTTCTGCGGTCCACTCTGCGACCGCAGACCTGATTTCGGAGGCTTCATTTTCCTATTTTCATAACCCGACCCCAATTTTATAAATAACCTTTGGGGCTTATTTTGGGACATTACCCTGATGTTTTTAGAGAGAGGTAAGAGAAATTTAGAGAAACAAGGGGGAACCTAGCATTCCAATCATCCAATCTTACGGAAATCTTCAAGAATCAAGGGAGCTAGCCACTAGATTATCATCTATCTGGGTAAGTCCTACTTCTAAGCTTTCATGAAAGAGGTTAAGAGTTCAAATATATTGTGGGGTTGGAAATAGGCCATGCATGTGACACTAAGTTGTAGTAGAGGGGATTAATGAACCATTATGGTAGTTTCTTGTTGAAATTTGTTGAAGGGGGAAGGGATTCCAATTTTAGATCCTTGTAGTCTATTTTTCATGATAGGTGTTTGTGTAACGAACCGTCCGGTCGTTCTGTGAGATTTTCCCTGTTTCCTCCATTTTTGCTTTATCATATGTTGCTTAGCCTATTTATGTTGTTTCGGGTCGGTTGGTTCGGAGTGGTCGTGGCGAGAACTGAGGCACTTAGTCTCATAAATTATCTTAATACTTGAAAAAGTCAACTGAGAGTTGACTTATTGGTAAACGACCTCGGAATATGGATTTTATGACTTGGATAGCTTCGTTAGGTAATTTGGGACTTAGGACTGTGTTCGAAATGAAGTTTTGATGTCCGGTATAGAATTAGGCTTGAATTAGCGTAAGTTAGTTTTTGGTGATTTCCGGTCGGCAGGGGCAAAATAGGCTATCAGGGTCGGAATGGAATTCTGGAAGTTGGAGCAGGTTCATAATTAAATTTTGGATATGTGTGCAAATTTTCAGGTCAATCGGATGTGTTTGGTTGGTTTCGGCATCGTTGGCGAAATTTAGAAGTTTCAAAGATCATAGGCTTGAATTTGATGTAATTTTGGTATGTTTGGTGTTTCGAGGGCTCGAATAAGTTTGAATGAGGTTATGGGATGTGTTGGCATGTTTGGATGAGGTCCCGAGGGTCTCGGGTGTATTTCGGATGCTCAAACGGGCACTTTTGGTCTTTGTGAGATTTCTGGTTTTCTGGTGTTTTAGCAGAAGTGGTTTGTTCATTGTGATCATGTGAGTTCATCCGCGATCGCGTAGAGTAAAGATTAAGGTAGGAAGATTTGTTCTATGCGATTGCGTAATAAGGTTTGTGATCGCATAGGTTGGGCAGCCCTGAGCAGTATGGTCGCGTGGTTCCTTGTGCGATCGCATAGGTGTTCTGAGGCGCGTGTGAGGGATGGATATTTGAGCTATGCGAATGCGTGTGTTGGTATGAGAACGCGTAGAGTGGGTTGGACTGTGCATCACGAATGCGTGGCTGGAGACGCGATCGCACTGAAGAAATGTATAGTGTTGGGCAGTGTTTTATAAAAGGCCAATTTTGCAAATTTAGTCTAGTTTCCTCCATTGTTGAGCGGGCTTGGAGCTTTTTGAAAGGGATTGAAGAGGAAATCAGAGGGAAACACTTGGAGGTAAGATTCTCGCCTTCATAACTCGATTCTATGTTGTTTTCTAAGTAATTAAACCGGAAACATGTTGGATTTAAACCCAAAATTGGGGAGGTTAGGTGCATGAGAATTGTAAATTTCTTTTGAGGATTTGAGTGGGCAATTATGGTCCGATTTTGGTGTTCTTGGTATGTATAGAATCGTGGGAGGATGAGAATTCTTGTAATGTAAATTTTATAGAATTCCGAGACGTGGGCTTGGGGCTCGGGTTTGGCCAAATTTCGAGAACTGTGTCTAAATTGATAGTTTTCGATTGGGTTTTGTTCCTTTACCGTATATTGATGATGTTAATCCGGTTTTGGTTAGATTCGGAGAAATCGGGAGCCGATTCGAGGGGCAAGAGCATCGTAGAGTAGCTTTTGGGCTGTTTTGAGGTAAGTAACGATTGTAACTCTAAACCTGAGGGTTGGAAACCCCGGTATTTTATATTGTTTTGGTAAATGAGGTGACGCACATACTAGTTGACGAGCGTGTGGGCGTGCACTGATAGGGATTGTGACTTGGTCCATCCGTAGCGACTATTAAGTCGCGTATTCGAGTTGAAAACTTACGACATCCTGTATTTCAGAAGTTTATACTTGTTTATGGGCTGTGAGCCATGTTTGGGGCCTCGTGCCGACCTGTTTAGACCCTCAGGGGTATTTTTACACTATTCTCACACTCTCCTGATAGAACATTTGTGAACTCAGTCATGTTTACCACTTGTTATTATTTTCACTGTTATCACACTATTTTAAAACTCTGAGAAGTATTTTGGGCCGAGTCCCGCGAGTTGAGACGAATTGCCCGAGTGGCTTGTGAGGATGACTGAGTGAGGCCGAGCGCCGAGTATGTGAGGATAGTTATGGGACGGGCTGCATGCCGCAGCAATATATATGTTATATATTACATATGGATCGGGCTGCACACCGCAGCAATATATATATTATGTATGGATCGGGCTGCATGCTGCAGCAATATAGCGCTTGGACTGTAGGAGCCCCTCCGGAGTCTGTACACCCCCAGTGGGCGCAGTTGACTATTATATGGATCGAGTTGCACGCCGCAACGTATGTTATATAGATCGGGATGCACGCCGCAGCAGTATAGATATATATACATGTATTGGGTCGGGCTGCCCGCCGCAGCAATTGTGTGTATTCATCATAGTTGTTAGGTATGAGTGTTTAGTGTGAGCATGAGATACTGATAGTGGGGTCACGAGTGACTGAGAGGCTTGCTCGAGAGGCTTTATTTGTGAGTGATACTGTGCTCGAGGGGCTTATATTTTATGAAACTACTGTTTTCACTCTTTTTTACACTGAGCCTCTAATGAAAATGTTTGATAAATGTTTTTATACGAGATTTTTAAATGGAAACTGGAGTTCTATTCCGAATATTACTTTTATTACTTACTGAGTTGGCGTACTCACATTTTTATGAAATATTCGTCACCACACTCAAGTTTTTAGTTACTTTTATTACTTACTGAGTTGGCGTATTCACGTTACTCCCTGCACCTCTATGTGCAGATCCAGGTACCGGACCATCTCACTTGTTGATTTTCGAACGTGCTTGGAGTTGTTCGAGGATCGAGGTAGCTGCTCAGCGTCCCCAGCTCACCTCCTTAAAACTCGATATGTGTACCTAATGTCTTGTTATTGATAATCTATAAAGATGACTGAAAATGAATTAAGAGAATTGGGGAAATAGAGTGTGGCCAACGTGCCAAGAACTTAAGTTATAATTGTGACTAGTGATGCCAGAAATAGATTATGAAATGAGCCTCGACTTTACTATTCATAAATGACATTAAAAATAGAATGGCCTAAAGGATTTTATACTCAATTTATGACCATAAGTGGTTGTTTTAGATAATGCTTTGCCTTATAAATACATCCAATGTGATCCATGTTCTTACATACTCCCATGTTGAAATTGTACATTGTCGTGATTGAAAAAGAGTAATTCAGGAATAATTGGTGTATGGGTTGTTTACGACTTTGATGTGTGTTTCTATTGTTGGTTGGTATGTCCCCTTCTGTGGGAAGAATTCTTTGTGTTTAAACTTTCCATTACTAATGAACTTGAGGTATATGATTTTCAAAATATTCTATATGTTGGTATTTGGTCGCGATCCTTGAAATTTAAAGAAGTGAATGTATGGAATATACAATGCGGCCATAGTGCCATGACTAAAGAATTCTGTGAAAGGCCCAAAGAGCCAAGGAAATATTATTAATATGGATGGTTGAAAATACTAATAAAGATCAATACAATGTGAAAGATTCTAAGATGAATACATTTCTATTTATGTTACCTTTGTGTGCAAATCAAACTACAAAATTTTTTGGGAGTATCATTAGCAAAACCGAGGAAGGGTGGGTCATAAGGCCCACACCCGAAACTACACGTGCCGATGTAGGGATGGATTGTGATAATTCCCTTCATTTGGGATGAAATTGAAATATTGATGAAATCGTGAGTATTCCCCTAAATTGGGATGAGATTGGTGCTTGTGAATTGGAAAAGAAAAAGCCAACCCACACGGCATATGTGGGAAGGCGGCCATCCGGTGGAGATCAGACTCCATATTCCGCACATGGTGGTATTACTCTTGTAACAACTTTCTTTCGCATCATCATGTCAAACCACATTGTCCTTAGGGAGATAGCCTAGACGATCGGGCATGATCGGACTCCATGAAACAAAGACGGTGGTATATCGATGTTAATGATCTCCCACCCAAAAATATATATATTATTTGTGTACTTTGAAAATTGCTATGTTTCAATTGGTCATTTGGATATTGTTGATTGTGACTTGTTATTTCTATAGTTTTCCTTTCTTATATGGTCATTCTATTTTGAAAGAGGACTTTTAGCTATACATACTAGTGCTATTCGACGGCACTAACGTCCCTTTTGTCGGGGACGCTGTATCTTTAATTGATACATGTGGTTCCACAGCAAGCGGCATCGAGCAGTGATAGCAGTATACTCCTTTCAGCTGACTTGCTGAGCCCCGCTTCATTTCGGGGTCCTATATCTTTTGTTTCTCGTGTACTTTGTATTTTGAGGTATATCCGGAGCCTTGTTGTCGGTATTTCCATATTACTCTCTAGTTGTACTTAGAGGCTCCGTAGACAGGTTGTGGGTGGTGTTTGATATTGCAAATTGAATTTAAAATATTGGTATTTGGTAAACATGTTTTCATCATATCTATAAAATTATAATATTTTGGAAATTATGGTTGAAGCTGCTAATGGAAATAAAATGGAAGTTGTTAATGAAATATTTTCAGAGTATGATTAATGGAGTACATCTCCTCTTTATTCAAAGATGAATTTGGGTAGAATAAAATCTAACACGCTTGCTCGGTTGGGTTTACTCAGTTGAGCGTCGGTCGCTCCTTGATTTTGGGGCGTGACAGTAAATAAACATGGCAAAGTAAGATAACCTTAAATTATTAATGATACTAGTTATTCCGGTATAGTTCCGCCTTTTAATCGGCACATAACAGTATTTAAAACAAACTCATCAAGTTTTGTAAGAAGAATACCATGTGTGCATGTGTACAATTCCCAAATACCCTGCTCACACAATATCTTGGCATGTAGAGGAGGAAAACAGTTAAATCAAATAAATTATCAGTAAATGTAAATTTCCACACAACACTGACCGGATTCTCTCAACTCTCCATATCGGTTCCAAACCACTGATCGGTATTCTCAATAACTGCGTGATCAAGAGAGAAACATGAGAGGGTGACCCTAGGGGGTGGATCTGTATCCAAACGCTGCACGGACAACTCACATTCTAATAATAGAACCTGCACAGACAACTCACGTGCCAATAATATCAATATATGGATCCGTACGAACAACTCATGTGCCAATAACATAATTCGCCCGGCATAGTCATAGACCTCTAGTCCAAACATATCATACAGGAGTCGTTAAACAAGTATACTTGTATATGATGAATGAAATAAGATTCTCATTCTCCTGAACTGGTATAAATGACATGCTAATATGTAGGCATGTGCAAAGTGCGCTATCATATCTCAAATAGGAAATTTCATCACTAAAAAACATTTAACAAGTTCATTCAGGGATTAAACCTCTATGTAGTGTAACGACCCGACCGGTCGTTTTGATCTCTAGTGCGTCGTTCAGCGGTTTGAAGTCGTGAGCAGCTCCATTTCAGGTATTATGACCCGTGGGCGTGGGCGGAATTGAATTTCAGGAAGTTTAGAGTTGATTTGGAAAGAAAATTCTCATTTCAGAAGCCTTAAGTTGGAAGAATCAACTAAGATTGGAATCTTTGGTAAACGACCTCCAAATCAGGATTTGAAGGTTCCTGCAGGTTCGTATGATGATTTCGGACTTGTGCATATGTCCGGATCGGGGTTTGGATAACCCGGGAGCGTTTCGGTGCATATTGTGGAAGTTAGCATTTTAGACGAATTTCATAAATTTGGGCTTGAAGTGCATTTCAGAGTTTTTGATGTCCGTTTTGGATTTCGAGTCTGGGAATAGCTTCGTATGGTAATTTTGGAGTTGGGAGCGTGATCGGAAGTGAATTTGGATGTCCGTAGGTCATTTTGAAGTCATTTGGCTAAAGATAGAAATTTGAAGGCTTTTGAGAAATCCGACCGGAGGTGGAAATTTTGATATCGGGGTTGGAGTGTGATCCCGGAAGTTGGAGCAGGTCCGTAATATCGAATATGACTTGTGCGCAAAATTTGAGGTCAATCGGACGTGATTTAATAGGTTTCGGCATCGGATGTAGAAGTTGGAAATTTCTAGGTTCATAAAGTTGGGATTTGAGTGCGATTCGTGGTTTCGATGTTGTTTGATATGATTTGAGGCCTCGAGCAAGTCCTCATTATGTTTTGGAATAGGTTGGTATAATTGGGCGGGGTCCCGGGGGCCTCGAGTGGATTCCGGGTGGTTAACGGATCAATATTTGAAGTTGAAGAGGGCTGAAGGTTGCTATCATCTGGTGTGATCCGCACCTGCGAGGCTTTGGTCGCAGGTGCGGCTAAGGGCGCCACAGGTGCGAAATTGGAATGGAGCTAAGGAGGCCGCAGGTGCGGGAGATTTGGGCGCACCTGCGGAAGCGCAGGTGCGATAAGGGGGTCGCAGGTGCGGAAAATGGGCCTGGGCAGATTGTTTTTAAGCGAGAATTTTGTCATTTCTTCATCCATTTTCATATGCCATGGGCGATTTGGAGGAGCTTCAAGGAGAGGATTTCGTCAAGGATCGCAAGGTAAGTGATTTCTTCACGTTTTTGAATTTAATACAAGATTATTACATAAGTTTGGTAGGGGAAATTGAGGAAAATTTGGAAAATCTTAAAGAAACCTAGAAAATGATAATTTGGAGTTTTAGCCACGAATTGAGCATGAATATTTGAGTAAATTGTATATTTGAGTTAGTAAGGCTATGGGTAGAATATATCTTCGAGAAATTTCGGATTCCGGGCACGTGGGCCCGAGGGCATTTTGGTCATTTCACTNATTTTCATTGGGTTGTCGTTGTTTGGATAATTTTGGGGCGTTGTGCGTCCGTTTGGAGTCATCGGAAGGGCTTGGAGGCCAGTTATGGAATCTCGGAGCGAGGTAAGTCTCCTTTCTAATTTTGTGAGGAGGAATTGTCCCCCTAGGTGAACTAATTAAGTATGTGTTACTATCTGCGGGGGCTACGTATGCACGAGGTGAAGGTAATCCGTGTGTAGCTACTATTATGCCATGTCCATGTAGCCTAGGACCCACTAGCATGCCTTAGCTACTGTGCCTGTGATCTTGTCTGCGATATTAGACTGTTAATATAATCGAAATTTTAATTTAATGAATAAGGAAGATTAGAGTTTATTTTCTAAATCATCTAAAAAGAGAATTTATTTCCTTCGAGGACAATTGTATTTCCGAATAAGGTTGCGTTATTAAACGTTATAAAAACTTGGCAAGTGATTTCGAAAAAGGGATTTAAATACTATTTGTTGTTTTTAAAAGAGAAATCGATCATTTACTTGAGTATTTGTGTTCCCGATATATTCGGGGTGGATTTTTGATTGTGCATGTCTGTATGTGATCGCTTCGCAATTTACATTCCGCGAGCGAAGTATTATTTCCCCCACTCTCATGGGAGCGGGCCGTACGCCACGGCGGATTTAAAATGCACTTTTGGTACGGACTGTTCAATCCTCGACAGTGCATAGATATGATTATTATATTGAGGTGTGCACTTATGGTACGGGCCGTTCGATCCTCGGCAGTGCCCAGAGAGAATTATTTTATTGAGAGATGCACTTTTGGTATGGGCCGTTCGATCCTTGGCAGTGCATAGACATGAGTATTTTGTTGAGAGGTATACTTTTTGTACGGGCCGTTTGATCCTCGACAATGCACAGAGTTGATTATTATGATGGCTCAGGCCAATTGTCCTTATCCCGTATGCGCATGCTAAATTGTTAAATGTTTTTCATGATCTTTGAAGTGATAAGATATTTTGGGGGGAAATAAACAAGAAATTGTGGATTTATGATAATTGGTAGAATTATTATATTGAGAGATGCACTTTTGGTACGGGTCGTTCGATCCTCGACAGTGCATAGATATGATCATTATATTGAGAGGTGCACTTATGGGACGGGCCGTTCGATCCTCGGCAGTGCACAGAGAGGATTATTATATTGAGAGATGCATTTTTGGTATGGGTCGTTCGATCCTCGGCAGTGCCCAGTGTTGATTATTATGACGGCTCAGGCCGGTTGTCCTTATCCCGTATGCGCATGCTAAATTGTTAAATATTTTTCTTTATCTTTGAAGTGATAATATATTTAGGGGGAAATAAAGAAGAAATTTTGGATTTATGATATTTGGGGGAAAACGAAGAGGAAATTGTTTATTTAGGATATTTTGGAAAATAATGAGGAAGTGGTAACCGCTTTGTTTATTTCCAGTACATATTTGGATTTCAGTGCCTTATATATATTGTTACTTTACTACATTTACATGCCTATCGTGTTCATCTTATACTGTTAATTAATTTGTTGGCCCCTAGTGAGTGTCTAATTCGACCTCTCGTCACTACCTCTATGAGGTTAGGTGGACGACTTACTGAGTAAACATTGTTTTTGTACTCATGCTACACTTGCTGTGCATTTTTATTGCACAGGTAATTTCATAGCAATGTGGAGGATTCGGAGACTTAGGTGAACTGCATCATCCGAAGGCGATCCGCAGCTGATGGAGTCTCCCTCGTACTGTATTTACTTTCAGTTTATATTCCCTTGTCCAATTTGTATTCCGGACAAGCTTTGTGATGTTTGTATAAATTCTTAGAAATTTCTCATGTACTTGTGACATCGGGTTCTGGGGTATGTTGAGATATTTATGCTAAAGTGTAGTATTCAAATTATTGTTTTTAATTAACATATTTTTACTTGGTTAATATGTGATAAAGTGAAAGGAAATGCTTCTTCATAAATGTTAAAACAGGAAAATTATTTCAATTAATTAATGATTGGCTTGTCTGACAATGATGTCGGGCGCCATCACGACCGTATCGATTTTGGGTCGTGACATGTAGCCTCAGCATGGCTCAAATAGATCACACAAACTGTTACAATGTGAGAGATTTCATAGCTTAAATCTTAACAGTCAAATTCTAGTCTTATAAGAGCCCGAGCACAACCCGAACATGAATATATATGAACTCGGAGCCTATCCATGGGTTCATCCCCACGCATGTGTGCACCCAATAGCACATAACTATCACAGCAATTCAGGCAACTAGTGTCTCAAGAGAGTTTAAATAATATACTTACCAAAAGCAAATCAAATCACTCCGCTAGCAAGCGCTTTCCTCACGAATCGGCCTTCGAACACATCGAATCTAGCCACAAACAACTCGATACAATCAACACAAGCTATAGGAATCAATTCATATGAAAATGCTAAGTTCTTAATCAAAAGTCAAAAAGTCAACTTAAAATGTCAAACCCAGGCCCACGTTTCAGAATCAAACAAAAGTTATAAATTCAAACACTCATTCAACCATGAATCTAACCATACAAAATTAACAAAATTCTGACACAGAATCGTCACTCAAAACCCCAAATTTTACTCTCCAATACCTAGCCCAAAACTCCCAAAATTCCACCTTAAAAGCACATAAACTAGGTGGGAAATTAAATAGGTAATCAATATTATCGAACAAAATTGATCAATAGTGGCTTACCTCAAGAAATCACTCGAAATCCTTCTAAAAGATCGCCTAAATCCGAGCTTGCAAAGTCCAAAAATGATTAAAATCTGGGAACTCTTTAGTTTTTTAAACACTACCAGGCCTATCGATTTTGCGGCCCAAAATCCGAACTTACAAAAATGCTTTTGCGAAGAAAATTCATCTTCTGTGGAATTCACTTATGTCCACCCAGTTCCGCACCTGCGAAAACGCTTTTGCGCCCAGTCGCCCGCTTCTGCGAAGCCAGCCTCACTTACCCATCTCCGCATCTACAGAGTCTTGATCGCATCTGCGGGCTCGCAGATGCGGAAGATCCCTCGCACCTGCGACCACTGGCCATCCCCCTTCAGGACTGCACCTGTGATCCCCTTCTTTCTTCTGCGAGCTTGCACCTGCGAGCAACCCCTCGCATATGTGGTTAATCCAACAATTCCCCAGCTCCAGCACTTCTAAGTCCACCAATTCAATCTGATTCCATTCAAATCATTCCCGAGGCCCCTGGAACTTCAACCAATTATACCAACAAGTCCTAATACATGATACGAACTTAGTAGACGCCTTAAATAACATAAAATAACATCAAACAACATCAAAAACACGACTCGCACCCTAATTCAAGCCTAATGAAAACTAATAAATTTCTTCTACAATCGATGCCGAAACCTATCAAAACAATTCCAATTAACATCAAATTTTGCACACAAGTCATAATTGAAACAACGGACGTATTCCAACTTTCGGAACAAAAATCCGAGCCCAGTAACCACAAAGTCAACTCTTGGTCAAACTTCTCAACTCTTCAAACTTCCATTTTCCAACTTTCGCCAATTCAAGAAAAAATCAACTACGGACCGCCAAATCACTATCGTACACGCTCCTAAGTCCAAAATCACCCTACGGAGATAACGGAACCAACAAAAATCCATTTACTTTTGTTTCCATTTACCATAAGTCAACATCCGGTCAACTCTTTTAACTTAGGCTTCCAACCTTGGGACTAATTGTCTCGATTCATTCCGAAACATCCCCGAAACCAAACCGACTACCCATGCAAGTCACATAACAACAATTCAGCATAGAATGAACAGTAAATGGGTGAACGAGGCTAGAACACTCAAAATGACCTGTCGCGTCATTACATCCTCCCCCTCTTAAACAAACATTCATCCTCAAACTGAACCGTGCTCCGCATTTCCCGCTCGGTCTCCCAAGTAGCCTCATTGACTGGTTGACCTCTCCACTATACCTTCATTGAAGCTATGTTCTTTAACCTCAACTTTCAAACCTTCCGATCCAAAATGGCCACCGACTTGACATCATAAGTCAAATCACCATCCAAATGAACCGTTCTTAAGTCCAAAACATGAGACATATCTCCGACATACTTTTAGATTATGGAAACATGAAGAACTGGATGTACTCTCGATAGACTGGCGGCAATGCAAGCCTATAAGCCACCTCTCCAATCCTCTCAAGTACCTCAAAAGGCCCAATATACCGAGGGCTCAATTTTCCCTTCTTCCCGAACCTCATAACACCCGTCATGGGTGAAACTCTGAGTAGTACCTTCTCCCCCACCATGTAAGCAATATCACGAACCATCCGATCAGTGTAGCTCTTCTGTCTAGACTGCACCATGCAGAGCCGATCCTATATCAACTTAACCTTGTCCAAAGCATCCTGAACCAAGTCAGTCCCCAATAGCCTAGCCTCACCCGGCTCAAAACAACCCATCGGAGACCGATATCGTCTCTCATACAAAGCCTTATATGAATCCATTTGAATGCTCGGTTGGTAGTTGTTGTTATAGGCAAACTCTGCAAGCGGCAGAAAATGATCCCAACAACCCCCCCCCCCCCCCCCCCCCCCCCCCCCAAAATCTATGACACAAGCGCGTAACATATCCTCCAATATCTTAATAGTGCACTCGGATTATCCGTCCGTCCGAGGGTAAATTGTTGTACTCAACTCAACCCGTGTGCCTAACTCTCACTACAAAACTCTCGAAATGATGGACACCAGCACAGTGTGAAGGCAAACAATCTCGC
The DNA here is from genome assembly GCA_005239525.1 of Nicotiana knightiana. NCBI lineage: Eukaryota > Viridiplantae > Streptophyta > Magnoliopsida > Solanales > Solanaceae > Nicotiana > Nicotiana knightiana. The sequence continues at coordinate 231,954 of ML408706.1, forward strand.
AGATGTAGATCTCCGTCAACCGCTCCAAAGAATAAGTAGTCCCAAGTCCCAACTGGAATAAAATGCACAGACTTGGTCAACCGATCAACAATTACCCAAATAGCATCAAACTTCCTCGAAGTCCATGGGAGTCTAACTAAAAAATCAATGGTGATACGCTCCCATTTCCACTTTGGAATCTCAAGCCTCTGAAGCAATCCACCCGGTCTCTGATACTCGTACTTCACCTACAAACCCCAGTGTATCTTTCTTCATCCTCCTCCACCAATAGTGTTGCCTCAAGTCCTAATACATCTTTGCGGCACCCAGATGAATGGAATACCGAGAACTGTGGGACTCCTCAAGAATCAACTCACGTAGCCCGTTTACATTGGGTATAGAGATCTAACCCTCCATCCTCAACACCCCCATCATCCCCAATAGTAACCTCCTTGGCATCACCATGCTGAACCGTGTCCTTAAGGACAAGCAAATGGGGATCATCATACTGACGCTCTCTGATGTGATCATATAAGGAAGACCGAGAAACCACACAAGCTAGAACCCGACTGGCTCCGAAACATCTAATCTCAGGAAATGATTGGCCAAGGCCGGAACATCTGATGCAAGCGATCTATCACCAATAGGAATAAATGCAAGGCTACCCATACTCACCGCTTTTCTGCTCAAGGCATCGGTCACTATATTGGCCTTTCCGGGATGATATAGAATGGTGATATCACAGTCCTTTACCAGTTCCAACCATCTCTGCTGCCTCAAATTTAGATCCTTCTATTTGAACAAGTTTTGGAGTCTTCGATGATCTGTGAATACCTCACAAGACACACCATAGAGATAATGCCCCCAAATCTTCATTGCATGAACGATGACTGCCAACTCTAAATCATGAATAGAGTAGTTCTTCTTATAGGTATTCAACTGGTGTGAAGCATAAGCAATCACTCTACCCTCTTACATCAGGACACACCCAATACCGATCTAAGAAGCATCACAATACACTATATAAGAGCCTGACGCTGAAGGCAAAACTAGAATCAGAGTTGTGGTCAAAGAAGTTTTGAGCTTCTGAAAGCTCTCCTCACACTAATTTGACCACCTGAACGGAGCACCCTTCTGGGTTAACCTGGTCAAAGACTCTACAATGGACGAGAAATCCTCCATAAAGCGGTGATAATATCTGGCCAAGCCGAGAAAACTCCGAATCTTAGTAGCTAAAGATGGTCTGGGCCAACTTTGAACCACCTCTATCTTCTTTGGATCCACCTTAATCCCCTCACTGGACACCATGTGCCCCAAGAACGCCATCGAACTGATCCAAAACTCACACTTGGAGAAATTGGCATAAAGCTCCTCATCCCTCAACCTCTGTAGTACAATCCTCACATGTTGGTCATGCTCCTCCTAGATACGTGAGTACACCAGGATATCATCAATGAATACTATGACAACGAATCAAGATATGGCTTAAATACACTGTTCATCAGATGCATGAATGTTGTTGGGCTGCTAGTAAGCCCAAATGACATCACAAGGAACTCATGTGACCATAGCGGGTCCTAAATGCCGTCTTCAGAATATTCGAGTCTCGAATTTTCAACTGCTGATACCTAGACCTCAAATCAATCTTAAAGAATTCCATCGCTCCCTGAAGCTGGTCATAAATCATCAAAGCGCGACAAAGGATACTTGTTCTTAATTGTAACTTTGTTCAACTACCTATAATCGATGCACATTCGCATAGTACCATCCTTCTTTTTCGTAAAAAGAATCGATGAACCCTAAGGCGACACACTAGGCCTAATAAACCCCTTATCAAGAAGCTCCTAAAGCTGCTCTTTCAATTCTTTCAACTCTGCTAGTGCAATATGATACGAAGGAATAGAAATGGTATGAGTTCCAGGCACCAAGTCAATACCAAATTCAATGTCCCTACCGGGTGGCATGCCTGGCAAGTCTGTAGGAAATACATCCGGAAAGTCTCGCACTACCGGAACAGAATCAATAGTAGGGTATCGGCACCAACATCCCTCACAAAGGCCAAATATGATAGACACCCCCTCCTAAACATTCATTGGGCCTTTATAGAAGAAATCACCATGCTGGGAACATAATCTAGAGAACCTCTCCACTCGATCCTCGGCAATCCCGGCATCGCTAACGTCACGGTCTTAGCATGAAAATCCAGAATAGCATGACATGGAGACAACCAATACATACCCAAAATCATGTTGAAATTAACCACACTAATTAATAAGAGATCAACTCTAGTCTCTAATCCTCTAACGGTCACCATACACAACCGATACACACGATCCACCACAATAGTATCGCCCACCGGCGTGGACACGTGAACAGGTGAAAATAAGGACTTACAGGGCATATCAAAATAACGAGTAAAATAGGATGATACATAGGAATAAGTAGAATCAGGGTCAAGTAATATTGAAGTACCTCTCTGGCACACTGAAACAATACATGTGATTACTGCATCTGAAGCAACGGCCTCTGGCCTGCCAAGAGTAGCAAAGAATCGAGCCTGACCACCACCAAATTGGCCTTTCACTATAAGGAGACCTCTAGCTGCCTGAGCCCCACCCCGAGTTGGCTGAGCGGGTGGTGTAGCTGCTAGTGCTGGTATCATCAGCCATGAACTCTATTGTGGAAACCCACTCAATAATCTAGGGCAATCTCTCTTAATATGACTCAAGTCCCCCCACTCGAAACAACCCCTTCTCTAACAAAGTTTCTTCTCTCGATAACCCAAGGAATTGCCTGTAAAAACTTGAGAAGACAAGGCATGGTAATAACTCTGCACTAATAATGCATTGAATGATAACTAACCCGAACGAGCACTATAAGAATCGTGGCTAACTGATGCACCACGATGAACTGGACGAGACATCTGAGCGGTCCTATAAGGACGACCCTTACTGTGATGGGAGTGACCCCTAGAAGAAACACCACTAAAACCACCCAAACCACGAGGCCTCTTGCCCTCCCTCTCCTCACGCTCTTGACTACAGACCAACTTTAGCCACCAAAAAATATCAACCACCTCATCGAACATAGCACCTAATACATTCTCTCGAGTCATAACAAAGTAGAGTCCATAGTTGAGGCCATCAATGAACCTTCTAACTGTGGGAACCAACTAAACTGAGTGATGAGCCAACTCTGAAAATCTCATCTCGTACTACGTCACAAACATACCTCCTGGCGTAGATGCTCAAACTACCTACGCAACTCCCTCTGGTCGGTGGCACAAACTTCTCCAAGAAGAGAATGGAGAACTCGTGCCATGAAAGTGATGCAGCATCGGTTGGCCTGCTCCGCTCATAGGTCTCCATCATCTGAAAGTTTCCCCTATCAGCTGAAAAGTAGTAAATGAGACCCCATTAGTCTCCAGAATACCCGTCGTGCGAAGAATTCGCTGGCACCTTTCCAAGAAGTCCTGAGCATCCTCTAAACAATGGAGGCTTAAGCCTCCCAAAACTCTATAGCCTCTATTGATCCTCATCACTCATAATGGTACCCACCTAGGCCTGAGAAACTGCAACTATCTAGGCTGGTAGTACCCCCCAGTGTCTGAAGTCCTTGCACCACCTACTCCGTAGTACGACGCTGGGAGTCTGAGCACCTCCCCCATCCTAAGAAGTGGCTGGTGCGTCCTAAACTAAAACCACATGAGCAAGGCTAGTGCAAATAGTCAATATCTGCCACAAATCCTCTTGAGTCCTAGAATCACAATGCGCACAGTTGGTGCCTGAGCTAGTCCCACCGGCTCGATCACATCTGGAACATGCTCCCAAGTTGGAGCAATTGGTGGGTCTACAGGTGCTGCTCTAGGTGTTGTACAAGCTGCACCTCGGCCCCATCCTCTTGTTGCCCTAGCGTGTGGTACTGGTAGTTGTGCGCCTGATCTGGCAGCATGCGTCCTCATCATCTATGAGATAATAGAATGACATAAGTTTAGTTTTAGAAATCAACAAATTTGCATGACAAAAATACAAGAATGTGAAGTTTTTCTAAGGGTTCGACAACCTCACGAAGATAAGTATAGACGTTTCCGTACCAATCCTCAAGAGTCTACTAAACCTTCTCATGACTCGTGAGACTTATGTAACCTAGGCTCTGATACCAACTTATCACGACCCAAATCTAACATGTCGTGATGGCGCCTGTCGCAATACTAGGGAATTCGGCATTCACAATAAAGCCACGCGCCTTTAAATTTGGAAAATATAGTAATATAAGTTTAAGGAAGAAATCTCATAAATATTGAGAAGAAAATACCGCGACTCAATATAATATCTCCCAAAATCTGGGTGTCACTAAATACATGAGCATCTATACAAGAATAATATGAGTAAAACTAAAAGAAAAGGAGGAGAGTCAAGGTCTGTGGACGCCAAGGCAGCTAGTCTCTGAACTGATCAACTCCAACACTAGCAACCTCCGTGACTGGAAGCACCTGGATCTGCACATGAAGTGCAAAGTGTAGTATGAGTACAACCAACTCAATAAGTAACGTAAATAAACAAAGCAAGGTAAGAGAAGCTTAAATTATTGATGATACTAGTTATTCCGGTGTAGTTCCGTCTTTTAAACAAGTACAAAACAATATTTAAAACTTACTCATCAAGTTTCGTAAGAAGAATATCCGTATGTGCATGTGTACAGTTCCTAAATACCTTGATCAAACAATATCGTGGCATATAGAGGAGGAAAACAATTAAATCAGATAAATGATTAAGGAAATGAAAATTTCCATACAGCACTAGTCGGATTCTCTCAACTTTCCATATCGGTTCCAATCCACTGATCGGTAATCTCAATAACCGCGTGTACAACATCAAGAGAGAAACATGAGAGGGTGACCCTAGGGGGACGTATCTATATCCACACGCTGCATGAACAACTCGCGTGATGCACAAAAAACTCACGTGCTAATAATAGAACCTGCACGGGCAACTCACGTGCGACACAGATAACTCACATGCCAATAATATCAATATGCGGATCCGCACGGACAACTCACGTGCCAATAACATAATCCGCTCGGCATAGTCACTGGCCTCCAATCCAAACATATCATACAAGAGCAATGAAACAAGTATACATGTATACGATGAATGAAATAAGATTCTCATGCTCCTGGACTGGTATAAATTACATGCTAAAGTGTAGCTCAAATCGGCAATTTCATCACTGAAAAGCATTTATCAAGTTTTTTAAGGCATAAAACCTCTATGTAGCCTCAGCATGGCTCAAATAGATCACACAAACTGTTACAACATGAGAGATATCATAGCTTAAATCTTAACAGTCAATTATAGTGTAATAAGAGCCCGAGCACAACCCGAACATGAATATATATGACCCTGGTGCCTGCACATGGGATCATCCCCAAGCATGTGCGCACCCAATAGCATGTAGCTATCCCAACAAATCAGGAAACTAGTGTCTCAAATGAGCTTAAATAAGATACGTACCTCAAGAAAATTGAATCACTCTGCTAGCAAGCCCTTGCCTCGCGAATAGGTCTCTGAACGCCTCGAATCTAGACACAAACAACTGGATACAATCAACACAAGCTATAGAATCAATATCATATGAAAATGCTAAGTTCTTAATCAAAAGTCAAAAATTCATCTCAAAAAGTCAACCCCGAACCCACTTCTCCGAATACAACAAAAGTTACAAAATCCAAACATCCATTCAACCACGAGTCCAGCCATACCAAATTTACCAAATTTCGGAACCAAATCTTCATTCAGAACTCCAAATTTTACTCTCCAATAACAAGCCCAAAACTTCCAAAATTCCACCTTAAAAGCACATAAACTAGTTGGGAAATTCAATGGGTAATCAATATTATGATAAAACTGATCAAAAGTGGATTACCTCAAGAAATCACTCGAAACCCCTATCAAATATTGCCTTAATCTGAGCTTGCAAAGATCAAAAATGATTAAAATCTCAGAACTCTTCATTTTAAACACTGCCCAGGCCTATCATTTCTGCGGCCCAAAATTTGCACTTGCGGAATCGCTTTTGCGAAGAAAATTCCCCTTATGAGAAATTCAATTAAGTCCACCCAGTTCCGCACCTACGTTCCAAGCTCCGCACCTGCGAAAATGTATCTGTGCCTAGCCGTCCGCTTTTGCGCCCAGTCGTCCGCTTCTGTGAAGCCAGCCTCACTTACCCATCACCACATCTGCGGAGCCTTGTTCGTATCTGCGAGCTCGCAGATGCATAAGATACCTTGCACATGCGACCACTGGCCAGCCCCCTTCAGGCCCACACCTACAATCCCCTTCTCGCTTCTGGGAGCTCTCACTTGTAACCAACCCCTCCCAGGTGAGATTACACCAGCAAATCCCCAACTTCAGCACTTCTAAGTCCACTGATTCAATCTGATTCCCATCCAAATCATTCTTGAGGCCCCTGAAACCTCAACTAATTATACCAACAAGTCCTAAAACACGATATGAACTTAGTCCAAACTTCTCAACTCTCCAAACTTTAGTTTTTCCAACTTTTGTCAATTCAAGCCAAAATCAACTGCGGGCCTTCAAATCACTATCTACACACGCTCCTAAGTCCAAAATCACCCTACGGAGATATCGTAACCAACAAAATTCCATTCTGGAGCCATTTACACATAAGTCAACATACGTTCAACTCTTTTAACTTAGACTTCCAACATTGGGACTAAGTGTCCTGAAACATCCCCGGAACCAAACCAACTACTCTGTCGAGTCATATAACAAGAATTGAGCATATAATAAGTAGTAAATAGGGTTACAACACTCAAACGACTGGTCGGGTCATTACATAAGCACATGCACGAACACAATATGCTTACTCCCTATAGTAGCTTCAAGTCAAAATCCAAGTTATATTTATCTTACAACAGCCATCAATGGCAATACAACATCAAAGAACTGACTTAAGATAATCTTCACATCTAATATCAAGTTTCTTATGTTCCTTTCATCAATTCACTTGATAAACATATAGATATACATAAGAATAGCAATCATATCATAATAAAGTTATTTTCTCTCATTTACATCCATAACAATGTATATATATATAGCCTTAAAACAACCTAACAAAACATAACAACATCTCTTCCCTTTTCAAGTGCTATCTTTTAATCTTTCGCTCCAACACCACAACCAACATGTAGTTAGTCTTAAACACAATCAAAAGAATGTTAAACGACAGTAGATATAACTCAAACCCTAAGCTTAACTTAGATCACCATCATCCATATTCACATCACAGCACTATAGAGAGGTTATTCTTCACCTCTGGCTAACTTTGATGTTGGATTATGGTGTATTTTTTTGGAATATGTTTGGAGCCTTGGGGGAACTGTTTGGGAGGGTTTGGAGAGTGTGAGGATGGAAGGAGGTAAAAAAATAAATAAATCTCATCCCAAAAACGAGATAAGAATAGGTGAAAGTCGGCCACCGACCAAGTGGGTCCCATAGGAGCTACGCAGTCTCACGAAAACGTGAATATCTCTCTTCTCGGATGTCGTATTGATAAATGGTTTAATGTGTTGGAAACCAGACTCATATATATTCAATTTTGTAGGTATATAATCCCGTAATTCCAATTATATTGAGAGGAAATCTCAGCTACATTTGATTTAAGTTTCAGCACATTTATGAATGTAACTTGTGATGGCCTTTGCTAACTTTCACTTGACTTCAACACGTAATACAAGACTATCATATGATTAAAATAACTCAATATATAAGCTACTTAACATGTTGGGCACCCGAGTCTCATCTCAAAAGTACATATTATAATATTGACAACTTGTCGACTTTCGACAAAACTTATGTTCTTCAAGTCGTTTAGCTTCTAAGCCTTCCAACCCTCTTGGTACTCTCAGTTCATGATCTTAAATATTTGTAACTTTCATGCTAATACAATTAAGCTATTTAAGTACTTTCAAATATGATCTTATTTTTGAGCTTACATCGATTGACTTACGACGTACTCTCACGTACGGAAATATGGGGTGTAGCTTTTTTATTTTTCTGCCTTGGTTATTTTTTTCCACTTGAGAACACTTACGTGCAAAAACGCCCTAAAATAAAATATAAGAGGTTCCAATAGGAACATACAACTCAGGGAATATAGTCTTCCAAATATTTAAATTTTTCGCCAATGAATTGAAATTTCACATGAGTTTTAGAATAAACCTACAGTATATAATCTACCCCCACTGGTGGTTTATTGATCCATTGTAAAAGTAAGCCAATAGAATTCCATTTTAAAAAATTAGGAACGGTATATCAATCATAAATTGGACAGGCATAGGGGTAGGTCCTCAATTATAGTTGTTCATAGTGTAAAGTATTAATTTATTTACCTTGATTCAAAAAATAATAATTATTTGTGAAGAACTTAAAGTTGTACTAACTCAACAAATTGCATACTTTGAATTGGATAAAATGAATTAGTATAATGTATCAATTATATCGGTATCAACATAAGCCTATAATTGGTTTACACAACTTTCATTATATGGCAAATTGACTATTATTACAACATAGTGTTAAGGCAACGTATGCAATTTGAAGACTAATTACCTATTATAATCGATCACAACATTACCTAATATCAACACATGTTAATATTCCTGGCCGATATTCAATATACAACATTCATGTACTTAGGGGTATTACTTGTTGACAATACTTGACTAAACAACATTCTTATACTTAGAGGTCTTGCTTCTTGAGTTGTTACATGTTCTAGAATGACCAACTCTTAATGGTATGAAATACACCGTCAAGTATAATAACTTTAAATATTCCATGATGATTAATAAGATGTTTAAAAGTTATAAAATCAAGGTCGTGGTGTAATCATTATTTTAGTGAATTCACAACCATTAGTTTACCCTCGACCGCTGTAAAAGTTGAGGATGCAACCTAAAGTTGACACTCTCCCATTAAGGAAGCCTATTGATTTATGCTAAATTTTCAGGGTTAGGGTCTAGGGGTTGAGGTTGGGGTTAGGGTTCAGAGTTTATAGACCATAAAAGAAGTTTATCAGCGACTAGTGGTTGATGGAAGACAACTCGTGCTATTGAGGAAATTAAAATATGTCCATGTGGCCTATCCCTAACCATATATTTTTTTATCCATTGAAATTATCTATTTGACCCATTTTAAATTATCCATTTGACCAGCTATCTCAAATTAAAATTGATCAACTTTCACCCATATATTATTTTGACCCGTTAAAATTTATCCATTTGACCCATTTATAATTCCCCATTTGACCGGCCATCTCAAAATAAAATTTATCACATTTCAACCCCAATTTTTACCTCTGGAAAACAATATTCACACAATTGAAGGAAAATGAGTCAAGGGTCGAGTGCGTCCTTTGGATCGAGAATAATTGTCACTGCAGTATGGCTACAAGTCAATTCATAGCTACAACTCCGGTGAATGTTGGTAGGCGATTCTCAAAATTTTCCAAACCTAAGGTAAGATAAATTTCACAAATTCACCTCTTTTTAAATTTATGGATTTAATTTTATTGATAAATTATTTTTCCCATTTCATTCAATAGGTTAAAATTGTCAATTTTGGGAATGGGCGTTGATCTGCAAGATCCAAGGATTGATGACCTTATTGGTAGTTTGAAGTGTGAAAAAGACGCTCTTAAGCGTGAAAAAATATTCTGCAGATGAAGGTGGTTGAACTTGAAATACAATAATGGATATTCATGAGGAAGATGATGAGGATGGAGAGAGGGCATATTCTTGTAAATGATTATGTTGGAGGAACGGTTAAGATGAATGAACTGAGGCTGAATAAGTGGGTTATGCTCTTGTGTGTCATTGTCGAATTTATGGAAGCTTAGATGATCAAGTGAGAATGAACATGGGTTTGTTGTTGGTAGGAATATTTTAAAACTATAAGTTTTTTTTTTTGAAAGTCTTTTGGATCATTTAATGTTGTACTGATGTAATGTTATATTTGATGAAGTTATTAGACTCAAATCTGAGTCTATTACGCAACCAAGTAGCTAGTTTATTGATGGACCCAGTGCCTATTATGCAAACAAGTAGCTAGTTTATTACTAGACACATTCTCTACTACGCAACCTCTACCTGCCCATTGTAATACAAAAAAGGAAGCGCGAAGGATATAAAAATTACAGCATCAATAGTTAATCGGCAAAAAGGTAGTTTCATTACATAGAGATAGATGCAAATATCACAAATTACAACAAGTTCACCCAAAATGAATTTGTCCCATGACCAACACAAACATAAATTACAGTAATAATACTAAGAAGGATCCATCATTCCCCTGAAGATATCCACTAAAAATTTTTCTCAGAACAACTCCATTCGCTTGTCATTAAGCTACACCAGCAGCGTATTAGTTAAGAGGAAGCCAATGACCTTCACTGCATATGCTTCACTGCTTTCACTAAGATAATCAAAGACGCAATTAGTTATTAAAGAAGCCAGAAGCATGAGTAAAACATAATGGATGACATATTTAATTTACCTTCACTGAATGGATGGCACATCCATAATACACCCCCAGGACCAATTTTTCGGAAGCACATCTTGGCCTAAGTCTGTAAACTGGCCAGTTTTCATCAAAATTCTAGACATCATGAGTGCGATGAGTTGTACAAGTTCTTCTAGTTTACAATCGTCATACAAACTGGCATTGCTATCGTAAATTCGAATCAAACCCTCTGGCAAATGGAAAACAACAGGCACAAAATATTTTTTTTTCAATTTGCCACCCACAGTACATCACCTCTCGCACCACTCCACAGCCCAGGTTTTGGCATACTTTCTTAAGGACATAGCATCAGGAGTGTAAGGCACAAGTCTTGGCAAGCATCAAATATCTCACAAAAGTCCAAATCCCTTCCCTCTTTACCAGCAGCCTCCTTGATCTTATCCCATGTAGTGCACATGTTGTTACATAATACAACATCCATAACAACATGACTACGGGCACAAAGACGCGAACGTTTTATGTTTCGTATAAGCATCAGTGCGAAAAGTTCCTTCACATGCTAAATATTATAAAAATTGTACATTAAATATGGAGCTACTAAAAAAATAAATACACGCAATGATTAAGGGATTTACAAAAATGAAAATGGACGGGTTAGCACAGCACAACTGCTCAAAAAACCTCCAACCATAGATACCAGTCAAGAAGTTTTTGGGAAACTTCTCCTTCTTGTCAAACCATTCACATAATAGTTTCTTATCTTCCTCCGCAACTGGTTTGAGTACGTCTACCTTCGGTTTCATCTTCTTAATTTGTTTCAGTTTCCTCATCTTGCTTGCAGGAATTGGAGCATTCCTCAATCTACTTTGCAATCTTGTAACCATGTACCAAGGTGACTCAACTACTTTAGAAGGGCTCTCATTCTGATTTTGCATCTCCTCAAGGATCTTCGAAACCTTATCCAATTTGTCATTTACAACCTTCAACTCTTCGCGCACATATGTATCACTTGGCTGAGTATTGCACATCCTGCATGGTCCTCATCTACCAATATCAAAAAAACTACCAACTAGTGGTGAAGCAAGAATACTCCCACCCATAGGGTCATCATCGACAAAGTCAAATTTATCATTAGTCTCTAAGCTCACTGCACTAGGTATCTTTTTAATGGCAGTCACCCATTCCAAATCAACCGCTAGCTGGTCGATTATATTATCCACTACCTCATCGTTGTATGGTACTAAACTCTTCATGTAGTCCATCTCACAAAAGGTAGGAATAAGGTAAGGGTGCACCTCCTGAAATATACCATAGACAGAAGTCAATTGATAAGTAATACAAAAAACAAACACGAGGTCTATAATAATCTCCTACTTTGGTTGAGTCTAATCTACTGGTGGAGTGTTATTGCACTCTCTATCTTATCAAACCACGGTCATCAAATTTCTGCTCAAAGGGATCACAATCAGTGTCATATGTCACTTTCTTGTTGTTTCATCTCAACATCCTTGGCAGCGGCATCGGTACGACCTTTGATTTCTTGGCACTATGACCAAATAATAAAATTGCTTCATATAAGCTCAAAACACTTCTTGCCCCATGGATATTACATGAACACTTCCAAATTATCAGTCATACAAATTCATTTCTTATCAATGCGCGCTATTTCATCCCTTGAAAGCAGGCTAAATGGAAAACCCACACCAATGCAATATTAAACCTCTCTTTTGTGTCAAACCTCTTGGACTTCAACTGTTTCAAAAGAATCTTTGCTTGCATCCTTTCCTGCTAAACTGCAAACTTTGTCGCAAAATGCTTCGCCATCAACCTTCACATTGTTCATTTCTTCTTTAATGGGTTTGGCACCACAGTTCAATCCAGTCATCAGAGCAAACCCCTTCAATCCGAAGTCAACATGCTTGTCTCCAACAAAAAATCATAACTTGCGGTTCTTCTCGCAATAAATTCAACAAATCAGCATGGAACGGACAACCTGTCCATTGAACTATGTCCAACGCTCTGAAAGTTTTGTAAACTATCCAAAACAACTACATTAGATTTTTCCATCAATTTGATTTTTTTTAAGTTTGTCCTTGAACTCATGGAATAAATTGATCCTAGACCTCACACTAATCTTGGTCGGAAAACGTCTATGCTTTCTTAGAGAAGTCCCAAATTTGTATTTAGATGCATCGATCGCCCTTACAAATACAGGAATTGACAGAGAATCGTGGTCACATTCAAATGTTGCATGTGTTTCACTTTCCAACCCATCTTCAGCATCTTCAAGTTGTTCATCATCTTCTTCTTCTGCTATATTTTTTTCTGAGCTTATTATCAGGCAGAATTACATTCGGAAGATCAATATTTAGAAGACCAAGAATGGGATGAACATGACTTGGGATAAGAACAGAATAAGAAAAAATAAATTACGTAAGTAATATAAAATTTTAATGGCGATGAATCGGCTTAAAAGAGAAAAAAAATTACGTGAATCATCTGCTCAAAGACAACAGCATTTTTATCAACCTCATGAAAAGCAGCATCACTATTTTCATCATCCTCCCAACCAAAACCTTCATCATCACCGTCATTTTCTTCTTCAACAATCATTTTTTCGTAAACCTGTTCTTCCATTTGAGTTTGTGCTGAATTTATGTCCAAGTCTTCTTCCTCCTCATCATCAAAACCATCTAATGATAAGCTCCTTGAAACAGATTTTTTACTAATAGGTATATCCTCGTCAACTATTATAGACCTTGATCTTGTTCTTTTTATACCGGTAAACTTTGATGGTTCTTTGTTCTTTTTCCTCCTATCACACTTAGATATCTCAGCATTTCCTTTACTAGGGGAAGCTATAGAAGTATCTACATTTTGTTTTCTAGTAGAAGTTTTTTAAGGCTCAGCATTCGCTTTACTTGGCGATGCTTCTTGTGTTTCTGCATTTCCTTTCATGTTTGGAGGCTGTGAAGGTTGTGCAATTGCCTTTTTTGCCGAAGGAATATGCTTCTTAGAAATTGATTTCTTTCTCATGTTACCTACATGCAAATATGCAATGTCACATCTAATAATTTGAAACTTATGATCGGAATAAGTAATAAGCCCCAATTCCAGCAGACATTTATGACCAGAAGACAATCGACCATAGGTTTATCAATAAACATTAGGTCGCCAGTCCGATGAAATTCTAAAATACAGAGTACAGAGGTAGTCCAAGAAGCAAATATAACCACCCACGCTATATAAGATATGGTTATACGCAACCCAATTGATCTTGAACATGCAGATGAACGAATCCCTCAACAAAACCCCAAATCACAAATGTAAGAAACGGAAAAAAATAGGATTTACCAAAATTGACACGTTCTAAGTAACAATATAGTGCTTATTGGGTCTATAGAGACGATTCCACCCAAATTGAAACTTGATTCTTGTTCCTTCCCACAGGAAACCATTGTGGTTGAGGGGGTTTTGATAGAGTAGAGATACGAAAGAGAAAATAGCTAAAAATTAGAAAGAAATCTTGTTTTTTGAACCTTATAGATGACCTCATACGTTTTAAAAATGTTAAAAAGGCCCCATGCGATTTAACCCATTCATTTAGCCATTTTCATAACCTAAAAGAAATTGAGAAAGAAAATACAAGGTCATTTTACCAATTTAAGTTCGCAAAATGGCCAATTATACCCATGTACTATGAGAAAAGGTTTATGTATACGGCCAAAATCGGAGGCGTCCAATTTTGAAGTCTCTGTTATGCCGAGCCCGAGCTTAGAAGGCTCGAAGTAAAGTCGAGCCCAATCTCATAATGCATACTTTGAGAGAGAAAATTGAAGGCCCGACACGGCCTACCTCGAGGCAGAGCAAAATGATGATAGTCAAGAAAAAGTGGGAATTTCTCAAGGGCATATAGGTCAAGGCGCAAATCTCAGGATTGGTTCGTACAAATCCGTATCAGACGGTTATACAGCTGTACCAATAGTATTTTTTACTGTAAATAGAAATGTATTTTCCTCTCCTATATAAAGGGGATTCCAATCATTTGTAAAAAGGATCAATTCACTGCTATAGAATATTCTACTGTTCTTTTCTCGTTTACTGTGCTCAAGATTATTCTTCAACTTTATTGTTCTTCATTTGTTGTTCATACTTTATTGCTACTAACCGACTTCGAGACCCCGAGGCTATCGAGCTCGAGGCCCCCCTTCCTTTGACAATACTGGTTTGGCTATCATATTCTTCTTATTTACACCTAGTATTTCTTCCTTATCTACTAGTATTGAAATAAATCATATATTTTTAGAACCACAAATCAAATATAATTGTAAATACCAATTTTCGAGGTAAATAGTTTAGAGCTCACCGTGGGGATAAAGATAATAGTGATTATTTTAGTGCTAGTTTTCTGATAACACACGTTATTCTTCACACTTTTTCTTGTCCAAGATTCTTTGATTTCAAGCTAAAATATGTCGAACTCAGCAAACGCACCAGTACATGGTAACGATGGCCTCGGATTCCATGGAGAAAATAATGCAACAGCTTCAGCAGCCGGTGTGCCACCGCTCAACCCTGGGGTAGCACCTATTCCCAACCCAATCGATGTTGGCTCACACATTGCTATAAACACCGATTTGGGTTCGGACGCCGGAGGAAGCGTGCGTGGAGAAGTTCAACCCAGTGGCCAAAGAACACAGGGTCAAGGAGACAGAGAATTTAGTCTCCAAGTAATTTTCGAGATGTTACAAGCCCAACAAATAGCCATCGGTCAGTTGCAGAGTCAGCAAAAGACTCCGAGCGGAGCGGGACCAGAAATAGCTCCTCGAGTCGATCCAACCCCCGAGATATCAAGCAACAATGGGTCGGGAACTGACCCCACCATCATGAAAATGCTCGAAGAACTCACCAAGAGGATCGATTTAGAAGAAAAGAAGATAGAGGACAATGATAAGTAAGTGGAAACCTAACACTCGAGGGTCGACCAGATCCAGGGAGAATCCCCGGTCTTGAAAGGACTAGATTCGAAGAAGTTTGTACAAAAACCATTCCCACCGAGTGCGGCTCCAAAGCCCATTTCGAAGAAGTTCTGGATGCCTGACATTCCAAAATATAACGGGACCACAGATCCCAATGAGCATATCACCACATATACTTATGGAATAAAAGAAAATGATTTGAAGGACGACGAGATCGAGTCTGTCCTACTGAAGAAATTTGGAGAAACCTTGTCCAAGGGGGCCATGATGTGGTATCATAACCTGCCCCCGAACTCAATAGATTTGTTTGTGATGTTGGCAGACTCATTTGTAAAGGCGCATGTTGGTGCCATAAAGGTTGCAATGAGGAAGTCCGATGTATTCAAAATCAAGAAAAGAGAGAACGAGATGTTGAGGGAGTTCGTCTCCCATTTCCAGTTGGAACGAATGGAATTGCCACCAGTCTCTGATGACTGGGTTGTACAGGCCTTCACATAGGGACTGAATAAACGAAGCTCAATAGCTTCAAGGCAGCTGAAGTAGAACTTGATCGAGTATCCCGTCGTAACTTGGGCGGATGTGCACAACAGGTACCAGTCAAAAATTAGGGTCGAGGATGACCAGTTGGGAGCCCCCTCGGGCTCAGTTTATCCAAGCAGGCTACTAGCAAAGGAACAAAGAAATGCAAAAAGGGATCCAAGGCTGAACAAGGAAAGATATCAGCCATACGTTGAAGACAGAAGAAACACTTCGAGGCGTAACATACCTCGAAAAGACCGAAGAGCGGATCGAGGACAAAGTTCCCGGGGAATCATGAGCAACACTGGGTTTGACAGGCACTCGGGACCCATGGAAGCACCTCGATTATCAAAATAAAACTTCAACATCGATGCCTCGGGCATCATATCAGCCATCGGCAAGATTAGAGATACTAGATGGCCCAAGCCCATACAGACCGATCCTTCTTAAAGGAACCCCAACGTAATGTGCAAGTATCATGGTACTCATGGTCATTGGACTGAGGACTGAAGACAGCTTCGAGAGGAGGTAGCCTGATTGTTCAACGAGGGGCACCTTCGAGAATTTCTCAGTGACCGGGCAAAGAACCATTTCCGAGAGAGAGATGCAAATAGGAAGAATGAACCAGAAGAGCCCCAACATGTCATTCACATGATCATCGGAGGAGTCGACGTCCCACATGGACCCATATTCAAACAAACGAAAGTATCCATCACAAGGGAGGAGAGGACTCGGGACTACATACCTGTGGACACCCTTACTTTCAGCGAGGAAGACATCGAGGCCTTATCTCAGCCTCATAATGATGTGCTGGTAATTTCTATCCTTTTAAATAAAGTTCAAGTTAAACGTGTGCTCGTGGATCCAGGTAGTTCGGCCAATATAATCAGGTCGAGGGTCGTGGAGTAGCTCGGGATGCTCGACCAAATCATACCCATCCCTCGAGTCCTGAATGGATTCAACATGGCGAGTGAAACAACAAAGGAGGAAATCATCCTCCCAGTCAATGTGGCTAGAACTATACAAGACACCAAGTTTCATGGCATCGAAGGTGACATGAGATATAATGTTCTACTTGGAAGGCCAAGGATCCATATCATGAGGGCAGTGCCATCAACTCTTCATCAAATGATGAAGTTCCCAACAAATGATGGCGTAAAGATAGTGTATGGAGAACAGCATGAATCTAAGGAGATGATCACGGTACACGACTTGGCACCGGTATCGACATCATCTACCTCAGAGAAATCAAAGGACAAACAGGTAGCCAAATAGAAACTACAACCCATGCCCTCGGTTGAGCCCGAGGGACAGGATCCCGATGAACAGGTGATCAAGGACGAAGAAGATTTCCTTGCCCCTCGAGCCTTTGTCGCCCCCAAGGAGTCAGATGCAACGAAGTCCACTGTCAAGGAACTCAAACAGGTGGTATTGTTCAAGCACCTACCATAACAAAAAGTATACCTGGGAATGGGATTAAAACCCAAACTTAGGGAAAACTCATTCAATTCATTATTAATAACATTGATGGCTTCGCTTGGTCCCACTTAGATATGACAGGGATCCCACCGGAGATAACCACCTATCGACTAAGTGTCGACCCTGGGTTCAAACCAGTGAAGAAAAAAAGGAGACCTCAGTCCGAGGTAAAGCATGCATTCATCAAAGATGAGGTAACTAAACTTCTCAAAATAGGGTCCATTAGGGAAGTAAAATACCCCGAATGACTAACTAACGTAGTGGTAGTCCCCAAAAAAGGGAATAAACTTAGAATGTGTGTAGACTACAAGGATTTGAACAAAGAATGCCCTAAAGATTCTCTTCCACTGCCCAATATCGTTCAATTGATTGATGCCACGGCTAGCCACGAGATCCATACTTTTCTCGACGCCTAATCCGGGTACAATCAAATTCAAATGAACCCGGAGGACCAGGAAAAGACTTTGTTCATCACGAAGTATGGTGCATATTGTTATAATATAATGCTCTTCGGGCTAAAAAAATACGGAGAAACATATCAATGCCTAGTTAATAAGATGTTTGAACATCAAATAGGCGAATCTATGGAAGTTTACATTGATGACATGCTAGTTAAGTCCCTGTGCGTAGAGGACCTTTTGACTCATTTGCCGGTGACGTTCAATGTCCTGAAAAGATACAAAATGAAGCTCAACCCCGAGAAATGCGCTTTGGGAGTCGGCTCGGGCAAATTTTTAGGCTTCATGGTGTCAAACAGGGGGATCGAGATCAACCCTGACAAAATCAAAGCCATCGAGGAGATCACCGTAGTAAATAATGTGAAAGTAATGCAACGGCTAACCGGGAAGATAGCTGCCTTAGGCCAATTCATCTCGAGGTCATCAGATCAGAGTCATCATTTCTTCTCCCTACTCAAGAAGAAAAATAACTTCACGTGGAATCCGGAGTGTCAACAAGCCTTGGAAGAGTTGAAACGGTATCTCTCGAGCCCGCTCTTGCTTCATACTCCAAAGGAGGATGAAACACTCTATTTATACTTAGCTATATCTGAGGTAGCGGTAAGTGGCGTGTTGGTTTGAGAAGAACAAGGTACGCAATTTCTTATCTATTATGTAAGTCGGACCCTTGGAGATGCTGAAACCACGTATCTGCATTTAGAAAAATTAGCACTGGCATTGATAAGTGCATCTAGGAAGTTAAAACCATATTTTCAATGTCATCCTATATGTGTATTAACTACATATCAACTTCGAAACATTTTTCATAAGCTCGAGTTATCGGGCCAATTGGCCAAATGGGCCATCAAACTCGGAGGGTACGATATCGAGTATCAACCTCAAACGGCTATCAAGTCTCAAATTTTGGAAGACTTCGTGGCCGATTTTACGCCTGCCTGAAGTAGAAAAGTATTTCTTGTTAAAAACGGGCACATCATCGGGGGTATGGACCCTCTTCACTAACGATGACTTGAATGTGAGGGCTCAGGCTCGGTATAGTTCTAAAACCACCTACGGGCAACATTATTAGACAATCTATAAAAACTTCAAAATTGACTAACAATGAGGCCGAGTATGAGGCCATGATTGCAGGTCTTGAGTTGGCCAAAGGCCTGGGAGTAGAGGTCATCGAAGCAAAATGTGACTCTCTTTTGGTAGTCAACCAGGTAAACGGAAGTTTTGAGGTTTGAGAAAATAGGATGAAAAGATACTTAGACAAGCTTCAAGTAGCATTTCACCGCTTCAAAGAGTGGACCCTGGTCCATGTACCTCGAGAACAGAATAGTGAGCCTGATGCACTCACAAACTTGGGCTCATCCTTTGAAGAAGATGATATTGTCCCGAATACTGTCGTTCAACTATCGAAGTCGGTGATCGAAGAGGGTCATGTAGAAATTAACTCAACAAGTCTAACATGGAATTGGAGGAACAAGTACATCGACTACTTGAAGCATGGGAAGCTCCCCACAGACCCCAAAGAATCGAGGGCCCTCCGAGCCAAAGCAGCCCGATTTTCACTCGACGAGAATGGAACATTGTATAGGAGGACCTTCGACAGACCATTGGCAATATGTTTGGGACTAGGGGATACTGATTATGTGCTATGATAAATCCACGAAGGCACTTGTGGGAATCATTCTTGTGCCGATTCTTTGGTTTGCAAGGTGATCAGAGTGGGGCATTACTGGGATAGCATGGAGAAGGACACTAAGGGGTTCGTTCGAAGATGTGACAAATGCCAAAGATTTGTACCAATGATCCATCAACCCAGTGAAAAACTACACTCGTTCCTACCCCCGTGGCCATCCATGAAATGGGGTATGGACATCGTTGGCCCCCTGCCACTCGTTACTGGGATAGCATGGAGTCGGGAACTTAGTTCTAAGAAAAGTCACCCTCAATACTCCAAACCCAAATAAAGGGAAACTAGGCCCTAATTGGGAGGGACTGTACCGCATCCTCGGAGTCATAGGAAAAGGATCCTACAAACTTAGCATAATGGAAGGCGAGAAACTACCATACGATTGGAATATATCGTTGCTTAAACGTTATTATTGCTGAGGTATGACCTTTTCCCCTTTTCGTTTATATTTTATACTAACTCCTTACAGGTGTTCGATTGGAGATATCGAAGCACCCTTCAAGTCGAAGACCTTGGGTTTTAAAGCATCCGTTGCACTCTTTTTCCCTTAGATTGGGTTTTATCCCAAATGGGTTTTACCGGCAAGGTTTTTAATGAGGCAACATCTATATGCTACCTAAGGAAAATTCAACAAGTATTCAAGGCTTCTTTTCAATCAACCTCTAATACTGGGGGGATTCACCCTCGGAGGTTACATTTTCGAAGAAAACAAGTCATACCAAGGAGGACCTCGATAGGAGAATGTTGTAATGGGCTAAATGGTCAAATGAACTGTGTCCATATAGAACAATCGATCCCCCGATGGAAAAAATATGTACGCATGTATCGATTACTCAAAGAAGCATTCGTATTATATAAAAACATTTTATGCCTCAAAGGAGTCTACTATATTCACAATTAACGGCTCAAGGGCCAAATATACTCGAATACTCGGGGACTATCATCAATAGTCAACACGTTGATCCATCAAAAACTCAAACTTATAAGACCTCAATGAGGCATACACGAACTTATAAGGCCTCAATGAGGCATACACAAACTTATAAGGCCTCAATGAGGCATACACGAACTTATAAGACCTTAAAAAATGCATCCCCTTGATATTAAGGTCAAGGCCATCTCGCTCGGGGACTAAAGGCTACGACCATATAAAAGACTACGGTCATATGAAAAGGCTACGGCCGAAATAATGCGGCTTGGAGACGTACGACTTCCGCCATAAAACAAAAGGCCTTCAAACACTTCGAAAAACCGGTTAAATCAGGCTACCCTCGGCAAAAGCAAAGAGGCTTCAATAAAATTAGCCCTGAATAATGTGAAGGCTTCGAAAATATCAGCCTTCGAGAAAACCTCAAGAGGTACTCGACTGTCATTGCACATCAACTTACGAACGAGATTCCAAACAATCGAACCATCAAAAAGTCAAACGAATATAAAAACATACCAAGGCATAACAAAATTTTTACAAGTCTTTAGCCAGAAAGGGGGAAAATTGTAGCCATTTTAGAGGTCGAATTGACCCAATCTAAAAAGAGCATAAGGGATGATATGTAAGAGCCTAAGGGCCAATTTAAAGAGCCTAAGTGTTCATTTACTATCGATCATCGATCAAAACAAAAAAACCTTAGGGTTTTATATTCTAAGTCCAATACATCAAACTGATCGTCAACAACAAAACTTAAAGGCAAAGCCAAGTCGGAAATTAACACAACACAAAGATGAAACAAAAGATTTCTTTATATTCGGATGATAGTATAAAATTACATTTACAATACTCCCATAGGGAGCCTTTACACGAAATTAAAAAAGGCCTATTCTATCGTCGGGGTCGCCTGCTCGGAGGCAGCACCCACGGGGACTACGTCTTCGGCAGCTTGATCTTTGGTCGGCTGATCTTCGAGAATCTTTTCCCCCTCGGAGACTTTGTCTCCATCAAACCCCTTGGGACCAGCCTCCTCCCGCGAGCCTCCTCCTCATCCTCCTCTTCATCATCTTCAACATCAACTTCATCATCGGAGGAAAGAACGAATTTGGCATCAGCTTCGCCTGCCCTGGCTTGCTCTATCTCCCCGGAGAGATCAAAGCCCTTAGCATGGATCTCTTCCAGGGTATCCCCCCGATATCGGTAACAGACATATTCGTTGCTTCTTTTCTCCCGATCGGAGGCTCCTCTCAATTCCATCTGAGCATCAGCAGCATCCTTCAAATATATGGCCACCGTCTTGTCGTCCTTGGTTCGTATTTCTTTGGCTTTAGTTTGGGATTTCTCAACTTCGGCCTTGGCCTTCGTGAGACCAGCCTCGAGCTCGGCTATCTTGCCCGCCTAAACTGAATTACTCTCTTGAGCATTCCGAAGTTGAATTTCAAGGGCAGATACCTTTGCCAATGCATATGTTTTAGCCCCAGCAGGGATGTCCATTTGTGCCTTCCATTCATTGCACTCAGATTTGACGTGGTTGACCTCATCCCGAAGGCGTTCCAGCATCTTCACCTTTTTCTGCAACTGAGACATCGAAGCGTTAGCCTCCGAAGTTGGGAGAGGGAGTCCATATTATTTCAGAACTAAGGTTACCTGCTTCTCTAGCTTGTCCTCGTATTCACGATCTCTGGTCAACTCTGATCGAAGATTCTTCAATTCCTTTTCCTTCTTGTCACAAAGAAGCTCGAGGGATTTCTCCTCGTTCGAGGATCTACGCAATTCGGCCTCACAATGACACAGCCCAGTCTTAAATTTGTCGAAGGCCTGCAAAAAGGAAAGATCGATCAAACAAAAGAATAAAGAATGAAGTTGGAAAAATTATAGTGCTATTAAAAACTTACAATTGAGCAAAGACGTTGAGACTCCTCGAAGATTGAGCTTGTATCCACTGGTTCAGCCTCATCGACCCTAGTAAAGCAACCCTGGAAGGGGTCGTTTTCACTCAGGACTCCGCCTAACTCGGGCGTCTTCAGGTTCAGCGTCCCTTATGGTATCTTCGGAAAAAGATGGAAATGAAGATGAATGACCTACTATCACGGCCTCTGGGAGATCACCCGAGGTGCTCTGATTGGGCAGAGTAGCTTCAAAGCTTGTCCCCTTCGAAGTATTTCCCGAAGTCTGAGAAGCAGTCACCAAGTCAGGTGATGGGGGGCCTTCATCCCTTTTCTCTTTTGAAACTCCTCCTTTGAGGCTAGGAGCCTCGGATTTAGCAGGCTTAATATCCTTGGAAGACTTTCTGGTTTGAGTCACCAACATCGAACCTTCCGCTTCATCGTCATCAGCATCCATGGACCAGCAGACAAAGTCAAAATCCTCATTGATGACAATGTTTTTTCTGCTCCTTCGAGCAGGCTCTACTTCGCTTTGAGTATCCTCGCTCTTCGAGGACCTATTTCTCTTATTATTATTACCCTTCTTTGGCTCTGGAGTCGAGGATCCCTCTTCCTCCCCGAGAGGGGGCGGACTCATCTCAGAGAAATTGCCGATACATGTGACAATGGAGTTAGGCCACATGAAGAAAGGTATTTTTATTAAGGGAAGAGATATTATAACACGCACCATGATGTTTTTCTTTGCATTTTACCTTCGTCAAATCCTTCCACTTGCGTTTGTCGTATGATGAAGTAGCAGCCAGTTTACGAGCCCAATCCTCGAGGTCGAGGACCGCATTAGGCATCCACGGGACCGCTGTGGGAGAGGAAAAGGAATGATCATGCGAAGTTCAGAAAAAATTATGAAAAAGAAATAAAACAAAGCATTTTACTCACGTTCAAAGTTCCATTTCTCGGGGAACGGCAGGAACTTCTCCGGAATAACGTTGATGGTCCTCACCCGGATAAACCGGCTCATCCAACCTCGATCCCTGACTTCGTCATTACTGGCGAAGAAGGACTTGGTAGATCGGTGTTGGAGTTTGATTAAACCTCGAAAATGTTGAGGTTGATATAATCGGATGAGGTGGATGAGGGTGAACTCGATCCCGGCCTTTCCAACGAAGAACCTCATCATTAATATGATCTGCCAGAAGGATGAATGAATCTGGCCCAGGGTAACTTGATATTTTGGCAGAATTCGAGCACAAGCGAGTCGAGGGGACCCAGTGTAAAGGAGTATGTGTACACGCTCAGGAATCCCTCTACAGATGTAGTGATATCCTCTTCGTGGGAGGGTATTTGCAGAACAACCTCCTTCCCCCATTTACACTCTCTCCTCACAGCTTCGAGGTGTCTTTCCACAATGGATCTTATGTACCTCGATGCGTGTTCCCGACGGCCGGGGAAATCAGGAGGGTTCTGTATTGTAAAGTATTTCTTCAAAGAAAAATTGCTCGGCACGATCTAATTAAGCGTCGATGGTTTACCACCGGCCGGACGGGAAGTAGAAGTGGAGATTCCTTCTTCCTGAGGAATGGATTTAGAAGTTTTGGCCATAATTTCTTTAGAAAAAGAAGGAGGAAACGAATAAACCGGTGAGGTTTTTGGGATAATATGGCGGAAGAATTGGTTAATAAAGGGAAGCTTATAGAAGAGAGTAAGTATTACATAGTGAAAAAGTTCCTAATGAGAAAGAAAAGTGGATATATATAGAGAAAGGCGGCGACCGTTCATTGATACTTATGGCCGACCGGCTCTGACGTGCACTCAATGCTTTTGGGGAAGAGAACCATCATCATGGACCTCGGGAATTCAAATCGTTTCTAATAATTTCATTCTAAGAAATGCGGGGACTATCTGTATACGGCCGAAATCGGAGGAGTCCGATTTCGAAGTCTCTGTTATGCCGAGCCCGAGCTCGGAAGGCTCGAAGTAAAGTCAAGCCCAATTTCAGAATGCATACTTCTAGAGAGCATATCGAAGTCCCGGCCTACCTCGAGGCAGTGCAAAATCGATACAGTCAAGAAAAAGCGGGAATTTCTCAAGGGAATATAGGAAAAGGCGCAAATCTCGGGATTGGTTCGTACAAATCCGTACCATGTGGTTATACAGATGTACCAATAGTACTTTTTACTGTAAATAGAAATGTATTTTCCCCTCCTATATAAAAGGGACTCCAATCATTTGTAAAAAGGATCAATTCGCTACTATAGAACATTCTACTCTACTTTTCTCGTTTACTGTGCTCAAGATTATTCTTCAACTTTATTCTTCTTCATTTATTGTTCATACTTTAATGCTACTAACCGACCTCGAGACCCCGAGGTTATCGAGCTCGAGGCCCCCGTTCCTTTGACAACACTGGTTTGATATCATATTCTTCTTTTTTACACCTAGTATTTCTTGTTTATCTACTAGTATTGAAATAAATCACATATTTTTAGAACCACAAATCAAATATAATTGTAAATACCAATTTTCTAGGTAAACAGTTTACATATCAATTTCTCACACTTTGGGTCCAAATATACACCTATTGTAATACTATTGGTTCTAATATACTCCTATTCCATTACGTTTGCCCAAGGTGGTCATCCAATCCTACGTGAAACTAACACTTGATGAGGTGTATGCCACGTGACATATCGTCTCAGCGCCCCTAACCTATTTTATCCCTCCCTTCTATTTTTTTGTTACTATTAGAATTTCCTTCGCCTCCACCGTCAACTAATTTTTTCTTTCAATTTCATCTTGAATATTGTCCAAACTCTAGCAAAACTCATGGGTGCATGTCGACCAGCCTAATCAATTCAAAAGCTTATAATACTAGCCGTTAAGGCTAGCCCAGAGATGCAAATGCACATATGGAATCCTCAATTGTTTATATTAGTAAGCACCTCAGCATAATGTATTTTACCATGGGGTATGAATTCAACAATTGGAAATTGCATCAATAGCATATTGTGGACACGTGCGCACATACATAAATGTGATGACCCGATAGGTCATCTAGAGTTTTAGAACCTAATTCGGTCTTTCAAAGCCTCCAATAGCTTCTTTAAGCCTTCCTCTATTTGCGTGTGGGTATTTTTTCCGGAAGGCTTTCATGTTAAGAACTGATAAAATTTTAAATTTTATATTAAAAATTCATTTGAGTTGACTTCGGTCAACATTTTAAGCAAACAAACCCGGATTCATATTTTGACGGTCTCTGTGGGTCCATATCGTGATTCGGGACTTAGGCGTATACCTGGCATCAGATTCGGAGGTCCCTAGCTCGAGTTTTTTATTTTTGTTAAAATTGAAAGTTTAAAGGTTTAATGCTTTTTAAGAATTGACCGATGTTTGGCTTTGTTGATACCGGATCCGTATTTTGTTTCTAGAACCGGTATAGACTCAGTACTATATTTATGGCTTGTCTGTCAAATTTGGTGCGAAACGGAGTTGGTTTGACGTGATTCGGACGTCCGGTTGTTAAAATAGAAGTTTTAAAGTTTTCTTGAAAATTCCATTTGATTTGGTGTCTGATTCGTAGTTATAGGCATTTTTTGGTGTTTTGATCGCGCGATCGAGTTTGTATGATGTTTTTAGACTTGTTTGCACATTTGGGTTGGAGCCCCGAGGGCTCGGGTGAGTTTCGGATAGCCTACGGACCATTTGAACTTAGAAAAAATCTGGGTTTTGGAGCTTCAGCTGTCATCTGGTGTTGTGCTTCACCATCACAAAGCCTCTCTCGTGATTGCAAAGGGGAATCTGGGATAGGGGAGGATTTTTTCCTATGCGAACGCGGAACGATGGTCACGAATGCGAGCACTAGGGGCCTATTCTACGCGAACCCGATCGGTCTCACTCGAACGCGTAGTATAGTGAGGTGAGGGCTGGGAATTTGAGGTGACTCTATGCAAACGCGTGCCTACTCCCACGAACGCGGAGGCTAGGGGGACTATACCTTCACGAACACGTGGAGTCTCCTGCGGTCCCGTAAGCCAAACAGGCTTTGCTCTTCGCAACACGTTAGGGTTCACGCGAACGAGATGAACACCTGACAGCATTGATTAAAATAGTCTCAAAAAGGGGATTTCGAAACAAATTACATAACCGGGATCGGGGATGAATGGGTAAATGGATTTTTGTCCGAACCTCGGGTTTTGACCAAGCGGGCCCGGGGCCGATTTTTGACTTTTTGGGGAAAAGTTTGGAAATACTAAATTTGTGTTTTGTAATTGACTCCTTTAGAAATATTTGATATTATTGAGCCAATTGTGGTTAGATACGAGTGGTTTGGAGGCAGATTCTAGGGGAAAGGCCCTGGTAGAGCTTTGAATTGGTCTTTGGAGCGAGGTAAGTGTCGTGGTTAACCTTAACTTGAGAGATTAGGACTTGTTTGCCTACTTGCCACATGTTTAGATGTTTGGTAAAATGTATATGTGAGGTGACGAGTACTTATGCATTGTTGTTGGGTCAAAACATGCAGTGGAACTTGTTTTCTTGCAATTTATTTCTTTCTCTGATCATGATATCCATGGTTAGTCTAGTTAATTATTAAATTGATCGTTCTTTTCGCATTTATGAGTTATTTGAGTATTGTTTTTCTGAAGTTAAGGATAGTACTGCGGAAACATTTTTTATGTGAGGCATGTTCTTGCTTATTTTGTCTCCCTTTGTTTATGCTCACCGTTATGTGGTAAGGGAGAGTGTTAATGCACGAAGGGTGATGTCGTATTGTATCTATTGATTATAATGAAAGTGTGAGTAAAGGCATGAAGGGTGATGTCGTGCAGTTATTATCATTTCACACTGAGGTTGAGAGTAAAAGCATGAAGGGTGATGTCGTGCAGATATTATTGTTTCACAATGAGATTGAGCGTAAAAGCACGAAGGGTGATGTCATGCCAATATTATTGTTTCATAGTGAGGTTGAGAGTAAAAGCACGAAGGGTGATGTTGTGCAGTTTTTGTTCATTATGTTTTATTCATTGGGCTGGTTAGAGGCTTATTGACTATTTCTTGTTATCATTCCCTGTAGTATTTATCGTATCTTGTACCCCCTTTTTCGCATGTCCCCTCCCAAAATCACATGTTTAGCTTTTACTTGTTACTGTGTTGTACATAAATTATTATCTACACTGGTTTATTTTTACGTGGTGTCTTGTCATAGCCTCGTCACTACCTCGTTGAGGTTAGGCTCGACACATACGAAGTACATTGAGCCGGTTGTACTCATATTACACTCTACACTTCTTGTGTAGATTTTGGTATTAGTCCCAGTTGTCGTGAGGCGTTTCAGCTTGGATTTGCTTTTGGAGACTCGAGGTAGTTCTGCTGACGTCTGCGGACCTTGAAATCCCCTTCCATTCCCCCTAGTTTACTGTTCTTTTCGTTCAAGATAGTTGTATTTATTTAAAACCCTATTTGTAGAAACTCTAGAAGCTCGTGAATTGTGACTCCAGATCCGGGTTGTACTTAGTTATTAAATCATTATGTTATTTCGCACTCAATATTAATTTCAGTTCGGCTTAATTGTTCTTACTTATTTGATTAAAAATTGGCGTAAGATCCTCTAACATTGGCTTGCCTAGCAAGTGAAATGTTAGGCGACATCAGTGTCCTGAAGGTGAGAATTCTGGGTCGTGACAAGTATGTATCAGAGCACTAGGTTGCATAGGTCTCACAAGCCATGAGCAGGGCTTAGTAGAGTCTGGAGGATCAGTACGGAGACGTCTGTACTTATCTTCTAGAGGCTATGAAGTTTAGGAACAAATTTCACTTCTTTTCTTCTTTGTCGTGCGATTTTATTCTATCATTGATGATTGAACTCTTCTATTCTTGTCTTTCCGTGGATGGCGAGAACACGTTCTACGTCTTCAGTTGGACAGCAGTCGAAGCCCCCAGTGGCAGCCCCTACGAGGGGCAGAGGTTGAGGCCGAGGCAGAGGTAGAGCTCAGCCTAGAGCTCGAGCAGCAGCACCAGCAGTGGAGCCTCAGGTGGATTTTGACGAGGAGTTTCCAGCTCAGGTTGTACCTTTTGGACCAGCTCAGGTCTCGAAGGGGTTCATCGCCACCCTAGTGCTTCAGGACGCTCTAGTGCATTTGGTGGGCCTTATGGAGAGTGTGGCCCAGACCGGAACATTTCCTATAACACCAGCCCTCTCTCGGGCTGCGGGAGGAGCGCAGACACCCGCTGCTCACACTCCGGAGCAGATGGATCCACAGTATCAAACTCCAGAAACCCCGCCAGTTAGGGTAGTTCAGCCAGTTGTTGCGGCATAGGCTGGTGATGGACCCGCCATGTCTTCTAAGGCTTTATGGAGATTGGACAAGTTTACTAAGCTCTTTCCAGTTCACTTCAGTGGTGCACCTTCAGAGGACCCTCAGGATTATCTTGACAGTTGCCATGAGGTGCTATGGAACATGGGTATAGTGGAGACCAATAGGGTCAATTTTGTTGTATTTCAGATGACGGGTTCTGTCAAGAAATGGTGGAGTGATTATGTATTGACCAGACCAGGTGGGTCGCCTGCTCTTACTTGGGACCAGTTCTCTCATATCTTCCTAGAGAAGTTCCTCCCTATCACATTGAGAGAGGATTACCATCGGCAATTCGAGCATCTCCAGCAGGGCGGTATGACTATTACTCAGTACGAGACCAGTTTTGTGAATTTAGCTCGTCATGCTCTTCTTTTTCTTCCTACTGAGAGGGAGAGGGTGAGGAGGTTTATAGATGGACTTGCTCACCCTATCAGGCTTCAGATGGCCAAGGAGACTAGGGGTGATATATCTTTTCAGGCGGCTAACAATGTCGCCCGGCGGATCAAGATGGTTCTTGCACAGGAGAGAGGGCAGGGGTCTGATAAGAGACCACGTCACTTTGGTGGGTTCAATGGTGCCTCGTCTGGAGGCAGGGGTACTTTTGTAGAGGCCATCCTCCCAGGATGATTCATTCAGCACTCTAAGCATCTCACAGTGCTTCAGGTGGTCGCGGCC
This sequence comes from Nicotiana knightiana, assembly GCA_005239525.1. Classification (NCBI taxonomy): domain Eukaryota; kingdom Viridiplantae; phylum Streptophyta; class Magnoliopsida; order Solanales; family Solanaceae; genus Nicotiana; species Nicotiana knightiana. The sequence continues at coordinate 261,432 of ML408706.1, forward strand.
CTTATATGTCTCATCCCGATAAGCTAGCCTACAGTGCACTACCAGCTCCTATTAGTGCATCGCCGTTCCAGTGTTTTCACGGTGGTTACTCAGGCGACAGGGTCAGTTTCAGGGATAGTTGCCACAGCAGCCAAGGTCTTGTTATACTTGTGGTGACCCGAGGCATATCGTTAGGTTTTACCTTCGAGCATCGAGCAGCTCACAGCAGCAGGGTTCTCGTGCCATGGTTCAGAAACCGGTTGCTACAATGCCTGCTCAGCCAGCCAGAGGCAGGGGGCAGGTAGTGAGAGGTAGAGGTCAAACTGTTAGAGGTGGAGTCCAACCAGTTAGAGGTCTTCACAGGGACGTGGTTCAGAGTGGTGGGTCTCAGCCCCGATGTTATGCTTTCCCAGCCAGGCCTAAGGCTGAGTCATCTGACGTTGTTATCACAGTTATTGTTTCAGTTTTCCATAGGGATGCTTCACTTCTATTTGATCCGGGATCTACTTATTCCTATGTGTCCTCCTATTTTGCTTTGTATTTGGATGTGCCTCGTGATTCTTTGAGTGCTCATGTGTATATGTCCACACCTGTAGGAGATTCTATTGATGTAGATCGTGTCTATCGTTCGTGTGTGGTCACCATTGGGAGTCTCGAGACTAGTGTATATCTTCTATTTCTCGATATGGTTGATTTTGATGTCATCTTGGGCATTGATTTGTTGTCACCTTATCATGTTATATTGGATTTCCATGCTAAGACGACAACCTTAGCCTTGCCAGGGTTGCCTCGATTAGAGTAGGGAGGGATTTCTGGCCATCGTACCAGCAGGGTTATCTCCTATGTGAAGGCTTGGCATATGGTCCAGAAGGGGTTTCTAGCTTATTTGGCTTATGTCTGCGATTCTAGTGCGGAGGTTCCTTCCATGGATTCAGTACTAGTTGTTCGTGAGTTTCTAAAGGTGTTTCCTACAGTTCTGCCAGGGATGCCACCCGACAGAGATATTGACTTCTGTATTGATTTGGCTCTGGGCACTCAGCCCATCTCTATTCCGCCATACGGTATGTGCTCGCTAGATTTGAAAGAACTGAAGGAGTAGTTGCAAGATTTGCTTGATAAGGGCTTTATTAGACCTAGTGTCTCGCCCTGGGGTATGCATGTGTTGTTTGTGAAGAAGAAGCATGGATCGATAAGGATGTGCATAGATTACTAGCAGTTGAACAAAGTCACCATCAAGAACAAGTATCCATTGCCGAGGATTGATGACTTATTTGATCAGCTTCAGGGTGCCAAGGTGTTTCGAAGATTGATTTGAGGTCTGGCTACCATCAGTTGAGGATTAGGACATCTGATGTCCCTAAGATAGCTTTTCGGACTCGGTATTGTCATTATGAGTTTCTAGTGATGTTATTTGGGTTGACAAATGCCCCAGCAGCATTTATGGATTTTTTGAACTGCGTGTTCAATCCCTATATGGATTCCTTTGTGATTGTGTTTATTGATGATATCTTGATCTATTCCCATTGTCGACAGGAGCACGAGCAGCATCTTTGGATCGTACTTCATACTTTGAGAGACAGCCAGTTATACGTTAAGTTTTCAAAGTGTGAGTTTTGGTTGGACTCAGTCACTTTCTTGGGGCACGTCGTATCGGCAGCGGGCATTCAGGTGGATCCTAAGAAGATTGAGGCAGTTCAGAACTGGCCTAGACCCACTTCAGCCATAGAGATCTGGAGTTTCTTAGGTTGGGTGGGTTATTACCGTCGGTATATGGAGAGGTTCTCATCTATATAAGCCCCATTGACCAAGTTGACCCAAAAGGGTGCTCCGTCAGATAGTCAGACGAGTGTGAGGCGAGTTTTTCAGAAGCTCAAGACTGCTTTTACTACAACGCCAGTGTTGGTGTTTCCCACAGGTTCAGGATCTTACAAGGTATATTGTGATGCATCTCGTAATAGACTTGTCCTAGTATTGATGCAGGATGGCAGGGTGATTGCATATGCATCACGACAGTTGAAGGTTTATGAGAAGAATTACCTTGTACATGACTTAGAATTGGTAGCCATTGTTCATGCACTGAAGATTTGGAGGCACTATCTTTACGGCGTGTCGTGCGAGGTTTTCACAGATCATCGGAGCCTTCAGTACTTTTTCAAACAAAAGGATCTCAATTTGAGGTAGAGGAGGTTGTTGGAACTATTGAAAGACTATGATATCACCATCTTGTATCATCCCGGGAAGGCCAATGTTATGGCCAATGCCTTGAGTAGAAAGGTAGTGAGTATGGGTAGCCTTGCGTACATTCTAGTCGGTGAGAAATCGCTTGCATCAGATCTTCAAACTTTGGAAATCAGTTCATGAGGTTGGATATTTCAGAGCCCAGTCGTGTTCTAGCTTTTACAATCGCTCGGTCATCCTTGTTTGAGTTCATCAGGTAGCGACAATATGATGACCCTCATTTGCTTGTCCTTAGATACATAGTGTAGCACGGTGGTGCCCAGTAGGTTACTGTTGGAAATGATGGAGTGTTGAGGATGCAGGGTCGTATTTGTGTGCCCAATGTAGATGGACTTCGTGAGTTGATTCTTGAGGAGGCCCACAGTTCCCGATATTCTATTCATTCGGGTGCCACCAACATGTATCAGGACTTGCGGCAGCATTATTGGTGGAGGGTGATGAATAAGGATATAGTTGCATATGTAGCTCGGTGCCTAAATTGTTACCAAGTAAAGTATGAGCATCAGAGACCTGGTGGTTTGCTTTAGAAGATAGAGATTCCTGAGTGGAAGTGGGAGCGTATCACTATAGATTTTGTTGTTGGACTCCCACGGAATCAGAGGAAGCTCGATGCATTATGGGTCATTGTAGATAGGCTGACCAAGTCTGCGCATTTCAATCATGTGGCAGTTACCTATTCTTCAGAGCGGTAGCTGAGATCTACATCCGCGAGATCATCTGTCTTCACGGTGTGCCCGTGTCTATTATTTCTGAATGAGGTACTCAGTTCACCTCGCTCTTTTGGAGAGCAGTACATCGTGAGTTAGGCAAGCCTGGTTGAGTTGAGCGCAGCATTTCATCCTCAGAAAGGCGGACAGTCTGAGCGCACTATTCGGTATTGGAGGATATGATCCACGCTTATGTTATAGACTTCGGAGGTTCGTGGGATCAGTTCTTGCCACTTTCGGAGTTTTCCTAAAACAACAGCTACCACTCGGGCATTCAGATGGCTCCCTATGAGGAATTATACGGGAGGCGCTGCCGATCGTCAGTTTGATGGTTTGAGTCGGGGGAGGCTCGGTTGCTAGGTACAGAATTGGTACAGGATGCCTTGAATAAGGTTAGGATTATTCAGGATTGACTTTGCACAGCTCAGTCCAAGAAAAAGAGTTATGCCGGTTGTTGAGTTTGTGATGTTGCATTCATGGTCGGAGAGAGAGTATTGCTTCGAGTTTCACCCATGAAGGGTGTGATGAAGTTCGTAAAGAAGGGCAAGCTGAGCCCTAGGTAGATCGGACCCTTTGAGATTCTGGAGAGAGTGGGTGAGGTAGCTTACAGGCTCGCATTGCCACCTTGTTTATCAACGGTTCATCCGGTGTTCCATGTTTCTATGCTCTGGAAGTATCACAGTGATCCGTTTCATGTGTTAGATTTCATCTTAGTCCAATTGGAAAAGGATTTGACTTACGAGGAGGAGTTGGTGGCTATTCTAGCTAGGCAAGTTCGATAGTTGAGGTCTAAGAGTTATCCTTCAGCTTGAGTGAAGTGGAGAGGTCAGTCGGTCGAGTTATCTACTTGGGAGTCCGAGTCAGATATGCAGAGTAGATATCCACACCTTTTTACTAGCCAAGGTACTTTTCTATGACCATTCAAGGACGAACGGTTGTTTTAGAGGTGGAGATTGTGATTACCCGATAGGTCATCTAAAATTTTATAACCTAGTTCTGTGTTTTGAAGCCTCCAATAGCTTCTTTAATCCTTCCTCGATTTGTGTGCACAGTTCGAGTTTTTTTTCGGAAGACTTTTCTGTTAAAACTGATAAAATATGAAATTTTGCCTTAAAAATTCATTTGAGTTTACTTCGGTCAATATTTTGAGAAAACGGACCTGGATTCGTGTTTTGACGGTCCCAGTGAGTCCGTATCATGATTTGGGACTTGGGCGTATGCCCGGAATCGAATTTGGAGGTCCCTAGCTCGAGTTTTTGATTTTTGTTGAAAGTTGAAGGTTTAAAGGTTTAATGATTTTAAAGAATTGACCGATGTTTTATTTTGTTGATACCGGGTCCGTGTTTTGGTTTCGAAACCCGGTATAAGTCCATTACTATATTTATCACTTGTCTGGAAAATTTGGTGAGAAACGGAGTTGGTTTGACGTAATTCGGACTCTCGGTTGTTAAAATAGAAGTTTTAAAGTTTTCTTGAAAATTTCATTTGATTTGGTGTCTGATTCGTAGTTTTAGGCATTCTTTTGGTGTTTTGATCGCTCGAGCAAGTTCGTATGATGTTTTTAGACTTGTGTGCACATTTGGGTTGGAGCCCCCAGGGCTCGTGTGAGTTTCATAGCCTATGCACCACTTGAACTTAGACAAAATCTGGTTTTTGGAGCTTTAGCTATCATCTGGTGTTGTGCTTCGTGATCGCGAAGGGGAATCTGGTTTGGGGTAGGACCTTGTACTATGTGAATGCGGAACCATGGTTGCGAACGCGGAGCACTGGGGGGCCTGCTCTACGCGAACGCAGTCGGTCTCACGCGAACCTATAGTTTAGTGAGGTGGGGCTGGGAATTTGAGGTGACTCTATGCAAAAGTGTGCCCAGTCCCACGAACGCGGAGGTTAGGGGCTCCTATACCTTCGCGAACGCATGGACTCTCACGCGATCCCGTAATCCAAACAGGCTTTGCTCTTCGCGAACGCGCTAGGTTTCACACAAACGCGATGAACACCTGATGCCAGTGATTAAAACAGTCCCAAAAACTGGATTTTGCTCATTCCTTCAAACTTTCAAAACTAGAGAACCTTATAGGCGATTTTCCCAAGTGTATTTCTTCCCCAATTCATTGTAAGTGATTCTAACCTATTTTCTTTCAATCTTTCATTATATTTCATACGATTTCAACCTAAAATCAATACTTTCATGGTGGAAAGCGGGAGTTTGGGTAGAATTACGAATTTTTGTAAAATTAGAATTTAGACCTCAAATTGAGGTTGGATTTTGAAACAAATTACATAATCGGGCTCGGGGATGAATGGGTATATGGATTTTGGTCGAAACCTCGGGTTTTTACCAAGCTGGCCCAGGGTCGATTTTTGATTTTTTGGGTGAAAGTTTGGAAATTCTAAATTTATGCATTATAATAGATTCCTTTAGCAATATTTGATATTATTGAGTCAATTGTGGTTAGATACGAGTGGTTTGGAGGCGTATTCTAGGGGAAAGTCCCCGCTAGAGCTTTAATTGGTCTTTGGAGCGAGGTAAGTGTCGTAGCTAACCTTAACTTGAGGGATTAGGACTTGTTTTCCTATTTTCCACATGTTTAGATGTTTGGTACAACGTATATGTGAGGTGACGAGTACTTATGCGTTGTTTTTGGATCAAAACATGCGGTGGAACTTGTTTTCTTGCAATTTATTTCTTTCTTTGATCATGATATACATGGTTAGTCTAGTTAATATTAAATTGATCGTTCTTTTCACATTTATGAGATATTTGAGTATTGTTTTTCCGAAGTTGAGGATGGTATTGTGTAAACAGTGTTGAAGTGAGGCATGTTCTTGGTTATTCTGTCTCCTTTTGTTTATGCTCAATGTTTTATGGTAAGGGAGAGTGTTAATGCACAAAGGGTGATGTCGTGTCGTATCTGATGATTATGATGAAAGTGAGAGTAAAAGACGATGGATGATGTCGTGCGGTTATTATTGTTTCACAGTGAGGTTGAAAGTAAAAGCACGAAGGGTGATGCCGTGTCGATATTATTGTTTCACAATGAGGTTGAGAGTAAAAGCACAAAGGGTGATGCTATGCCGATATTATTGTTTCATAGTGAGGTTGAGAGAAAAAGCACGAAGGTTGATGTCGTACAGTTTTTGTTCATTATGTTTTATTCATTTTGCTGGTTAGAGGCCTATTGAATGTTTCTTGTTATCATTCCCTGTAGTATTTATCGTATCTTGTACTCTCTTTTTTGCATGTCCCCTCCCAAAATCATATGTTTAGCTTTTACTTGTTACTGTGTTGTACGTATATTATTATCTGCACTGGTTTATTTTTATGTGGTGTCTTGTCATAGCCTCGTCACTACCTTGTCGAGGTTAGGCTCGACACTTACGGAGTACAATGGGTCGGTTGTACTCATATTACACTCTGCACTTTTTGTGCATAGTTTGGTATTGGTCCCAGCTGTCCGTGAGGCGTTTCAGCTTGGATTTGCTTTTGGAGACTCGAGGTAGTTCTGCTGGCGTCCGGAGATCTTGAAGTCCCCTTCCATTCCCCCTAGTTTACTGCTCTTTTCGTTCAAGACAATTGTATTTATTTCAAACCCTATTTGTAGAAACATTAGAAGCTCGTGAATTTTGACTCCAGATCTGGGTTGTACTTAGATATTAAAGTTGTTTATTTTATTTCTCACTCAGTATTAATTTCAGTTCGGCTTAATTATTTTTACTTATCGTATTGATTAAAAATTGGCTTAAGATCATCTAACGTTGGCTTGCCTAGAAAGTGAATTGTTAGGCGCCATCACGGTCCCGAAAGTGGGAATTCTGGGTCGTGACAGTAAACTACTCTTTGACTATTGAATTATTATATACTCAACAGAGTCCGAAACAAAAATATTGCTTTTTTCGACTCAAAGCACAAAAATAGGTGAAAAAAGCAACTGAGGGCCAATTTATATATAATGCATGTCTTCAATGCGCTATACCTTAACGACACATTTGTCCGTTACGGTATAGCGCATATTTGAATTTTAAACTGTCAGGAAATATATATATAGCGCATATGCAGCATGCGCTATAGCAGAAGTTGAAAAGATAGGTAGGTATAACGCATCCTATATATACGTTATACCTATATAAATATCGGGCCAGTCTTCTTCCCCCACCAGAAAACAAAACCAAAACGGTCCCCCCCCCCCAACCCATTTTTAAAAAAAACTACATTGGAGCCTACCTGTCCCCCAAAAATTGTGTCCTCTCCGTAATTTAGCAAGCTATCACTGGGTGCAAGGCGTTGTCATGTAGTAGATCTAGTCTACTGCTCGTTTCTGCTCCTAAATCATCAATATTTCACATTTCAAAAAACTTTAAATCGGGGTATTCAGACTTATGTTTTGGTAAAACTCATGTATATAAAATGCTTATTAATTGTTTTTACTGTGTTGTATGTTTTTTGTGATCGTTTGTGATATAATTAATTTTGGTTTTTTATCCAGATTAGCTTACTTATGTGTTAAAAAATTAGTAATAATATATATTATTACTTTATGAATAATTATTGTTATATGTGATTTTGTTGTCGTACGTATATTAATATGTGACTTTATTATTGTTTAGTGCCCATTAGTGTTATGTTGTGCCCTTAATTGTTATGTAATGCCCTTTAGCGTAGTAAAACTGATAATAAATTTTAGCTTATGGTAGTTGACTTTGTTTATGGTCATTTAGAGTAGTGTTACTATAGTGCACTTTAAGACTCTGTAGTATAGAATAAAAACTACGTGCTCTCCTTAACAAACTCGGTTAGAGTACTCAATTATAGATTTAATGTATTAGTAGATAATTATCAAATATTATATATGAATCATAAAATAATTAGTTGACGTTACAAAAGAGACGTTGCCAAGAAATTTGGGCAAACTGTGACAATTAACAAACAGATTGTTACAAATGAATTTAATTCAATATTATTTACTATTAGATTGTATTATTTTTATATGAATACTTATTGAATATATCTTGATTACTTATGAAATTTTAATATTTAATTCTATTATAATTCAAAAATAAATTTAAAAAGATGATAGTTCAAACAAAACCCTATAGAACTTTAGTAAACAAATGTATGAAACTAACATATGAAAATTAATATAGGAAATTTATCAACCTAAGTATTTTTTATATGAATAATTCCTAAAATATATTTTCAGTTATTGAAATTAATTATTTAATTCTTTGATAACCCCAAAAATATCTAGAAAAAACATGATAGTTCAAACAAAAACCCTCTCGAATTTTAGTCAAAAAATATAAGAAAATAACATATAAAACAACAATATAGAAAATTTTTCAAACTAAGTATTCTTATATGAATACTTATTAATTATATCATGTATAATTATTAATTATTTAATTCTATTATACCTATAAATAGCTGAAAAAGATGATAGTTCAAACAAAACCCTACCGAACTTTAGTCCAAAAATGTAAGAAACTAACATATAAAATAATAATATAGAAAATGTATCAACCTAACTAATAATATAGGAAAATTATCGATTAAATATTAATATAAAATATATTGCAATATACTTAAAGATGTTAAGCAATTAAACAGAAAAATATTTTAATTAATATTGTTCAATTTACAGACATCGTCATGGAGGTTCCCCTTGTGCATCTCCGACCTGCAACTCTAGAGTTACTGTTGCTACAGGGCAACCATAGGTCCTCACACATCTGGGATGGGCAGTGTCTGTCGCAGACCTTCCGCCCTAGACGTAGAGACGATATGTGGGAGAGACCATCCAATACATCCCCGTATAGTTAGACCTCTTCAGCGGACGGATTTTTACAGGATCATAGAGATCGGCCGGTTGCAGTTTGATTGGGCGCTGATCACGGCTATGATAGAGTGGTGGCGACCAGAGATGTACAGGTTTCATCTACCCATCGGCGAAGCTACTATCATGCTAGAGGACGTGGAGGTTCTTTTCAGGCTGCTCGTTGATGATATACTTGTAGCTTACCCACATGCTCTTAGAGACTCTACAAGAGAGGATTACCTTCATATGTTGCAGCGGCTCACCCGTTTCCAGCCTGTGGATCCGACTGCATTGAGTGGGGTCAGTCGATTGCAGCTGACGTCCGTTAGGCAGTAATTGGTGTTGATGGAATCGGAGGTTACTGATGATTCACCGCTAGAGTATATCGACCGACACACGAGGTTGTTGCTGCTGATGATGTTTTGTGGTATATTGTTCCCGAACGCTTCCGGAAACCTAGTCAGCTTGCGATTTCTACATCATCTGGAGTGACTAGATGATTTATCTGGTTACAGCTAGGGTGAAGCTGTTCTAGCTTACCTGTATAGGTAGATATGTCAGGCGTGCATGGGCACCCAGAGAGACGTTGTCAGTTTTTTTACCGTTGTTGCAGGTGAAAAAATAGTCAATTCTTTTCATGATTATAACATACATAGTAGAAAATGCCTTAAATTTTATGTCCACAATCTACATTAGGTTTGGGCCTGGGAACGGTTCCTGCAGTCCTAGCCACCTCTGCCACTGATAGCTTTGGATGCACCACCTCCAGCGTTTCTCCCGCTAGCTTGGAGTTGGTTTGATAGGCGAGGCCACGCCCGTGATGTCGAGGCTCAGCATCATCTCCCTTATTATAGGGATTTGTTGGATTTAATTGAAGGCTCTCAAGTACATATATACTTAAGTTTACTTATCCGTCGAGTTACTGATCTTGTTGCTGACACATTTAGACATGCTCGAGAGGATGGGCGCTTAGGAGACGAGGCTGCTTATGTGCCACCTAAGGAGTACCATCATGGGCCACAAGTGGCCCCTGAACATAGTAGACGTGGCAGGCGTGGCCAGAGAGGAAGGGATGGCCCACGTAGTCGTGGTGGTCGGCGAAGACGGGGTCCCCAGCTAGGGGGCGTTGAGGCATCCGTGGAGGATATTAGAGATGATCAACCCAGTGACCACCCTGAGCCACACAACGCTCCTCATGATATGTCGTCATTCAGCCTTCAGCTGACACCAGGGACTTCGCAGGTGACCCCGTCAGCTCCATTGTTGATTGAGGGCATGGCCATTACAGAGTAGGAGTAGGATCAGTATTTTCCTGATCGTCCAGAGCCATCGACGGTTGCTGCTGATCGTCTAATACGAGAGGTGCATAGTGGGCTACGATTAAGTTATGGCTCATCACTGAGGGATGTTGAGGATCTTTCACATACTTCATCTACTCCAGTGCACCTCGATGTTCCGACAAAGCATTGTGTCGCTACTCAGGTGCAGGTTTGTTTGTATTACTATTATTTCAATTTGTTTTTACCTTATAGATTAGTCAGTAATATGTAAATTATTTCTATTTTTTTAAATATTTCGTCGCCCGTCACGGAGGCCACATTGTGTGATACCAACTTACCGGAGATGGGTGATCTTATTCAGGAGCTCGCTGAGACAGTGGTATGACCATTAAATTTTTTTGCTAACACGTACTTTAGAATTCTATATTTCATATACTAAAATATCTTATTATTGTGTAGGTTACCGATGGCCCAACAGCCGCTTCTACCGAGCCTACCAGTGTTAGCGTTACTGATGATCATGTTGCAGCGCATCCTCCGATAAAGAGGCGACGTGATGAGGACGATCCTGATAGCATAGCCGGGCATGATGGGATGCGCCTCAGGCCAGCCAATGCTTTAAAGCATACAGGTTTTGGGACTCATTGATATGTATTCTCAGTTGTATATATGACATTAAATATATAATAGCAAAAATATTGATGTTTTACATAATTTGCGCATGTGTTTTAATTATTCGGGTTATTAATTAGTCTAACACTAGAATACAAAAACAATAAGACAACTTAACATAAATTTAAATTCGTTAACAATTAAAGATAATACATGACACATACAACATAAAAATAAAAAACTACACTAAATGCATCCATGTGTTTGTTTAGTCACTATCGCCCATTATTCTATGCTTCAACCACTTAAATTTCTCTTCCAACCGTTTATTTTCTTCTTCTGCCTCTTTTACTTTCTCCTGCACTGCCGCAAGTTGTTCTTGCAGCTTCAAGCTCTAGAGTTTGTACTCACCGGTCAGATTCCAAATGTTTAGCAAACATGATTTGTAGTATTCCTGGTTAATGAGTTCATCATACCATTCTTTAAAGACACATTGATTTTCGTCCTACCAATGTGGATGATAACAAAAGAGTATTAATTAACATGTTATATAAAAACTATTAACAAATATTTTTTTCAATAATAATAACTTATAACTTGTTTACAACGTCTGCGCCCCAGATGCAATTTGACCAACATGGCTTCAAAATTGCACGTTTGCCACAGTAACACCTTGGTACGTCATTGCGTCCAAACATATCGTATGCTCGAAAATGAAAAATTAATGGAAAGGTGTTTTCTTCATTTCGTTACAATGCAAATAATACCTAAATGCGCGAGTTTTTTATAGGTAACTAAGAGTGATTTTAGACTACATAACGCATATTGGTGATGCGCTACGTATCGCATGCTAATGATTCTTTACGGTACAAGTGGGTGCATCTTTTTCAGGTCGATAGCTTTTTTAGGTCGACATGAAAATACACATAATGCATATTGGTGATGTGTTATGTTTCACGTGCTAATGATTCTTTAGGGTACAAGTGGGTGCAGCTTTTCAAATCGATAGCTTTTTCAGGTTGACAACTTTTCCAGGTCGACATGACAATATACATAACGCATATTAGTGAATACGCTACGTGTCGTGTGCTAATGATTCATTAGGGTACAAGTGGGTGCAGCTTTTCAGATCAACAACTTTTTCAGGTCGACAGCTTTTTTAGGTCGACATGACAATATACATAACGCATATTGGTGATGCACTACGTTTAATATACAAGTTCGTGCAGTTTAGTTCTTCTTAAGTTGAACCAACATTGCAGTATTCAAAGACCATTTCAAGAACCATTACAACATCCATTTTAGAAATGTCACTAACATTTAATAAGTGGTTTAAGAAGAGGAAAAAGGTAAAGGTAGTTCAACAGATCCACATGAAGCATGTCATAACACAATCAACCTCTACCTTGAAAAAAATATGCTAGGTTGCTATATTTATTTCGTTGATGACAAGTGGTATGTATTCTACGTCCCTTGAAAAATAATCCTATCAATATACACACTTATCTCAATGTTGCAGGGCACGTTATTGAGGGCGAAACGCATTCTACAAAGCCTGAAGGTATGTGAATTTGGGGCGAAAACTACAATGGGTTCCCCTTTACTAACGGTGTGATTATGAAGTACTATGCCACTAGCATGGGCTAGTTTTACCACAAGCACTATCTACAACCTTCCAAACAAACATACACAACGATGAACCAAAAGTGATTCGGCATTTGATGAAGGAGATTTTAGAGATGGAAAAGACATTAGTCATTCATCATGCACTGGATGATCTTAACTACCTGCAAGGAATGGAGGATCAGTATTAGGATTTATTATAAAATGAAAAATTGCATAGAGACATTGATTATCCTGTTTTCCAATAGTTGTCGAGTGGGAGGGACTACCTAAGTTTCTACCGCAGACGTTGGACGTAGGAGTCCCATATTGTTATAGAAATCAAGAAACTGGGGCCTATATTAAGATGCCCTCGGTCCGAAAGGGTGTGTAGAAGATGTTGACGAAGAAGATGAAGACAGTGACAGTGAAATAGTTTCAGACAGTGACGATAATGGCAAATGAAAACTATTATTTATTTCTTGGGGAATATTTTTAATTGTTGTATTGAATCTTTAATGAAAAATATCAATTATATTTAAACTTATTGGAAACATAATTTTATTTCAAAAATTTTGCAAACTGAACCTTTGCAGACATTTAGTACAACAAAAATACTGCAGTAAAACACTACGTTTATCATTGATAATTGGGCACATTGGATGAACTGCCACCTAGAGTTGAATTACCACTGCTTCCCAAACCAGCTGAAGGACATTTATGGAGATCGTGTCCTGTTTGGGAACATATGCCACATTTACGCACATAAACGGTATCACCAACATCCATTTGGTTATGTATTCGCGTTCTTTTTTGCACTTGTCGTTAATGCACATAATCCTTGTTACACACCATTTTAAATGGTTCTGGCGGCATGTAATGCTCAGCACCTACTGGCTACAACTGTCGACTATAGGTGTTTACGAATGCAGCTACACTATATTCTTTATCAACGTACCTCGTTGCCGCAAAACCTGTATGTTGAAAGCACTTCATGGCATGTGAGCATGGCAAGTGATAGATTGGCCATTTTCCACACGAGCATAAACTTCTGGATTCATTGACGGTGTGTGCCTTATTCCCGCGGTTTTGACGCAAACCAGTGTGAACTTCAAAAATATTTCGCTCGCTACAATATTGCAAAAATGTATTTCACTATGCTCGCGTTCTACATTTCTCAAATTGTTTCATTGGTTGTGACATAGATTCAACACCTCTTTCCATCAATGACGATGCACCTCTGGATCTTTCAACAAACCTCTTCGCCATCTGCTTAAATGACATCTACACCATGACAGCGACAGACATTCCACGTGCAGACTTTAACAAGCCATTGAAAGACTCTGACACATTTGTAGTCAAATTTTCCCATCTTCTACCACCATCCTTATGCATAGTCCACTTGTCAAGCTTATGTCGCATCAACCAATGATAGGATTCTAGGTCTTCCGTCCTAATCAATTCCATTTGCCTCCTGAATTTACACTATTGGTCCTCTGTTACAGCCATCCACATTAAATGATGTAAGTTCTTGTTCTGATGAGCCCTCTAGAATTTGGCCTTCAAGTTCCGAATACATTAACAGTGGTAGGCATACGGTTCCTTCCATACACGCTAATTCTGTACAGAACATAAAATATATCATGCCGATCAGAAATTAGACAAATAGAACGTTGTCTGACAGCATGCTCCTTCAAGTGGTTCAAAAATAATGTCCAAGTATCTTGGCTTTCATTGGCACAAATAGAAAATGCAAGGGGATATATGCTTCCATTAGCATCTACTGCAACGGCGATCAACAACTTAATATCATACTTTCCATAGACATGAGTGTCGTCTATGTATATTACCGGCCGACAATGCTTAAAACCATCAATTTCTGGTTTAAATGCCTAGAACACATATCTGAATATGGATTCTTGCATTCCCAAACTCCACTCAAGCTTCTATTAAATAACAGTTCCGGGTTTAAAGTGTTGCAATGCAGCCATGTACCTGGGTAGAGCGGCAAAGGACTTACCCCAGTTATCATAAACAATATGAAACGCATGTTTACGCCCGAGAAATGCCTTTCTTTTGGTAATGGTACATCCATATACCTGGTGGATAGATGTTATATACTCTTTAATCTTGTACCTTATGGACGATTCAATATGTGGAATCAAGACAAGAGATATCATGTCAACATTCAAGTTAAAATGATTCCCACTAAATGTGTCCATTTAACAAGTGTGGGTGCCAATGTATTTCCCCACAACCCACATATTTGTTTCAACTTTCTCTCATGCAACATCTATGTATCCATGTACAACCTTGAAACCATCTACGACAAATAACCTTGTATACTTCCGAAAATTACTCATGAACCACGATCTCACGACACTCTTTTATGTTGTACATTCGCACTGCCCTACTTAGGCATGCTTTATCAACAAAAAGCATATTCCTTGACAGCACTGTTGGCCTCGATTCATCCCACATTATTTTCTGAATGTCGTCAAGATCCCTTGTGAGGCAATCCACATCCGGCATACTGGGCAACTGATCAAGGTAGAGAATCTCTCTTGAATGAAAAGGCACATGGGACTCGTACACTCTGGGTCTAACGGGAGGTGGAGTCTGCATATATGGAGCATTCTCCCTCGTCAAATTAGGTTCATCATTATTATCCTTGTCATCATCACCCTCATCAGGGAAGGGTGTGTCATCTCCAAGCTAATCATCATTGTTGTCATAATCACTATCATCTTCCCAACTCTACGCATCTGCCAGATCCCGAGTAAATTTTTTGTCTTCGGGCAATTGAGTAAGGACAGGACCTTCAAGTTGTTCATTTTCACTGCACAACCAATAAATAATGAGTTCTCAAATTCATCCAAACATTACTGTTGGCCCAAGTGAAGGATAGTTTTTGAAGATTGACAAAGGAACTCAGGCATGAACCAGGTCCATCCCTGGTGTACATAAACAGGGGCAGATTCAAGCACGTGGGATGCACGTGAAGGAGATAAACTTAAGTTGGCATAATTAGTATCTCTTGATCGAAAAGGTTGCATAATTGATAAGGAGAAGTACTTCTTACTCAAAGAGAACATTATCCAAGATAAGGAAGGAGTTAGGAGTTGAGATTAACTAGAACTCTTCCACCAAGGAAGAGTAGCATTAGAACTCTAGTTATTTCTTCATCTACTAACTCTATATATTGCAGGATGTTCTCATTTTACAGGTACGCACAAACGCAGAATTTAAACAGGAATTGAGAGCAAAATAGCAAGGCATTTTGCAAACAATTCGTGTGAGATTTAAGTGTGCAAACCTGAAGCTACTTGAACTAGATAGAAGAACCAGTTCCAAGTGTCTGTCTTTTATTCTAGTTCTATTGTAGTAGGTGTTTTCATATTGTACCTTTCAGCTTCATCTAGAGGTAATTGTAATAGGTACTCAGTGTGTTCAAGTTAGAGTTAACTTGGAGTTGTCGCAACAGTTAGAGGTTGTTTGCTACAAGGGATTAGAGTTAGTCCTAGGTTTACAAAAGTGTTTTTGTAAATGCAGTTTTTGGCTCAGTGATTTAGTGAAGAGTTTGGGAAAATCTTACTGGGAAGTAGGTCGTGGTTTTTTTACCTTTTGAGCCAGGTGTTTTCCACGTAAAATACTTATGTTCTTTACTTTCCACATTTACTATCTCAGCAATAGTATGTTAAGGTACACTTAGAAGAATCAGGTCTTTCTGTAATCAGTATAAGGGAAAAATTGGTCACCACACAAATCACTCCCCCCCTCTTGTGTGGTATTGAAGTATAAAATATCAATTGGTACCAGAGTGGGTTATCCTTGAAGAGGCTAACACCTTAGGAGAAGATCAAGATGAGCGAACCACCTGGAAATTGGGAAGGACGATCAACTTCTAGGCCACCACTCTTCAATGGCCAGTACTACTCCTGGTGAAAAAACAGAATGAGAGACCATATCATAGGAGAAGACTATAAGCTATGGGACATTGCCACTGATTGTCCCCTGGCTACTATGAAGAAGAATGCTGAAGGAGTAGATGTGCCAAAAATAAGAGCTGACTGCACTGCTGAGGACTTGAGGAAATGGGAGAAGAATGCCAAGGCCAAGATATGGCTTGTGTATGGACTTGTTCCAGACGAGTACAGCAGAATTCAAAGTTGTACTACTGCTAAGGAAATTTGGGACACCTTGCAAGTGGCTCATGAAGGAACACCTCAAGTGAAGAGGTCTAGAGGAACTCTACTATATTCTCAATGTGAGAATTTTACTATGAAGGAAGGGGAAACCATCCAAGAGATGTATACAAGGTTCACCACACTAACAAATGAACTTAATTCTCGTGGAAGGATTCTTCTTGAAGAAGACAAAGTTGAGAATATTCTGACAAGGGTTCTGCCAGTCTCTTGGGAAAGCACAATCACTGCAATTCAAGAATCAGAGAACATTGCAAGTCTTAAGTTGGATGAGCTGATCGGAAATCTCACTGCTTATGAACTTAGAAGGCAAACCATGAAGATGGATGTTCCCAAGAAGGAAAGGATCCTAGCACTCAGAATCACTGAAGGTGCTGATCTAGAGGAATATGAGATGACTATGATCATAAAGGACTTCAAGAAATACCTAATGAGAGGAAAGAGTTCTTCAAGAAGTAGAAATTAAAACAAATCAAGGGTTCCTGAAAAATCGACCAATGATGTTGCTACAAGTGTGGAAAGACTGATCATCACATCAAGAACTGCCCTCAACGGGAAATTGAATGGAAGAAGGAAAGATCTGAACGGAGAAACAGGAAGAAGGAACAGGTTCATCCCAATAAAAAACAAAGGATCAACAAAGGCTATAGTTGCTGCTTGGGGAGAAAGCTCAGATGAGGACTCAGATGATGAAGATGGAGATGAACAAGAACTTATGGCAATTGGAGAATCCAATGAGGAATCTCATAAGGAATCTGAGGTCAGTATAATTAATCTCAAAGACAAAATTAAGTTGCTTTTAGACTTCATTGATGAATGTGAAGATATAAATAATGAAAAGGAACAGTTGTCTAAGGAATGTGTGATGTTAAAAGCAAAGTGTAAGAACCTGGAATTCAGAGTTAGTAAGACTGTAAGTGAGAATACTTCACTAAAGAACCAGGTCCATGCATTTGATGCAAATATCCTAGAACTAAAATCTGAAAACCTAAAATTGGAATTAGGAACAAGTAAGAAGACAGTTGATTGCACACAACTCACTCTAGAGGAAAATGTAGGTAAACTGAAAGATGAGTTGTATAAGAAGGATGAGCAGGTAAGAGTCTTGAAGGAGGATCTAGGCAAGGTCAAGCATGAACTAGACAGAATCACTAAATGGAACAGGTCCTCCGATGCTTTGTCATGGCTACAGGAACATCATAGTAACAATAGAAGAGGACTTGGCTTTGGGACTCAGAACCCTAAGTGGGATCCCAAAAGCAAGTACCTCACTCTTCTGAGAACAACATTTGTACTCAATGTGGTAAAACTGGTCACTATAAAAGTGAAAGTAGTACAAAAGAAAAGGCAAGCCAAACGAACAAAAATTTTGTTCAAGGGAAGAACTGGCTACCAAGTTGGGCTAAAAAGAATTTAATTCATAATTTTGCCTATAGAAAGGGACCCAAACTAGTTTGGGTTCCTAAAACTAATCCGTGATTTCCTTTTTCAGGTTCAAGTGAAGGGGAGCAGCCAAATATGGTACATGGATAGTGGTTGCTCAAAGCACATGACAGGAAGCAAGGACCAGTTCCTTTCACTTGAGGACCTCAAAGGAGGTAATGTCTCATTTGGAAATGGAAATAAAAGTGAGATCATTGGGATTGGTAAGGTAGGTAAGACTGATTCTCACTCTATTGAAAATGTCTACTTGATAGACAGCTTAAAATATAGTCAAATCAGTGTATCACAACTGGGTGATAGAGGTAACTTGGTAGCATTCACCTCTACTAAATATTTTGTGATTAATCTTACCACTGACAAGATTGTTTTGCAGGGAAAAAGAGTGAACAATATATACATTGTAGATATGTCCACACTTTCAAAAATTGAACTCACTTGCTTAAGTGTGTTGGACAATGATCCCCTCATTTGGCATAAGAGACTTGGACATGCAAGTTTGAGTCAACTCAACAAATTAGTCTCCAAGGACTTGGTGTTAGGACTACCTAACATTAAGTTCAAGGAAGACAAAGCTTGTGAGGCTTGTGCAAGGGGAAACATGTAACATCCTCTTTTAAATGCAAGAAAGTGGTAAGTACCACCAGACCGATGCAACTGGTCCATATGGATCTCTGTGGTCCAATGAGAACATCAAGTAGAGGTGATAAAAGATATGTGATGGTGCTTGTTGATGATTACTCTAGGTTTACTTGGACATTGTTTTTAATATCTAAAGATGAATTATTTGATATGTTCATTTCTTTTGTTAGAAAAACTCAAAAACGACTAGGTAATCAACTTGCATCAATTAGGTCTGATCATGGCACTGAATTTGAAAATGCTAAATTTTATGAATTTTGTGACGAGCATGGCATAGATCATAAGTTTTCTGCTCCTAGGACTCCACAACAAAATAGAGTAGTTGAAAGAAAGAATAAGACACTTGAAGATATAGCTAGAACTATATTTCTTTCTAGTAAACTGCCCCATAGCAGAAGCTGTAAATGCTGCATGTTACATCATAAATAGGTGCATGACTAGACCTATTATAGAGAAGACTCCCTATGAGTTACTTAAAGGGAGAAAACCAAATATATCTTATCTTAGGACATTTGGATGCAAGTTCTTTGTGCATAACAATGGTAAAGACTCCCTAGGCAAGTTTGATCCCAGAAGTGATTAGGGAGTATTCTTAGGATATTTTTCACATAGTAAAGCTTATAAGGTCTATAACAATATAACTATGTGTGTGGAAGAAAGTGTTCATATGGTTTTTGATGAAACTAATATCCTTTCTAAGAGACAGGAACATGATGGTGAAGCAATTGGGTTGGTAAGATACTTAAATGAAACCACAACCCTGACTAAAGCTGCACTGGAAGAAGGAATAGGTTCATCCACCCCGGGCAACATGACAGGGGAAACAGAACAAAGAGAAAATGATCCTCAAACCTCAATGGACATATCCTATAACCTGTTCCACAGCAACAAAACACTGAACGAACATCAAGGGGAAACGAGTTGGTTGTGAGACCTTACAAATATCAAAGTTCTCATCCCATTGAGAACATCATTACTGATCCAGCCTCTGGAATCAAAAACATATCTTCATTAAAGAATCTTTGTGCATTTGATGCTTTTTTATCTCTTATTGAACCTAAAAATATTATTGAGGCTTTGCAAGATGTAGACTGGGTAAATGCAATGCAAGATGAACTCAACCAATTTAAAAGGAGTCAAGTTTGGCATCTGGTACGAAGACCCTTGGACAAATCAATAATTGGCACTAAATGGGTCTTCAGAAACAAACTTGATGAAGATGGAACAGTTACAAGGAACAAGGCAAGATTGGTGGTTCAAGGATATAGTCAGGAGGAGGGCATAGACTATGATGAAACTTTTGCTCCAGTTGCAAGGCTTGAAGCAATAAGACTCATCATAGCCTTTGTTGCTTACATGGAATTTGCCCTTCATCAGATGGATGTCAAGAGTGCCTTCCTCCATAGCTATCTAAAGGAAGAAGTGTTTGTCAAGCAACCTCCAGAGTTTGAAAGCAAGGAAAACCCTGATCATGTGTACAAACTTGACAAAGGACTTTATGGACTCAAGCAGGCTCCAAGAGCATGGTATGAAAGATTATCAAAAATTTTGCTTGAGCATGACTACAAGAGAGGAAAAATTGACAATACTTTATTCTCGAAAGAAAAAAGTAAAGATCTCTTGGTAGTTCAGATATATGTTGATGACATAATCTTTGGAGCAATTACTGATAAGCTAAGTAAATAATATGTTAAACTAATGGGGAGTGAATTCGAATGAGCATAATGGGTGAGCTTAATTTCTTTTTAGGCTTATAAATTAAACAAAATTCAAATGGAACTATGATCCATCAGTAGAATTATGTAAAAGAGTTGCTTAATAGGTTTTAAATGAAAGATTCCAAAGAAATTGACACTCTTATTACAACAACTACAAAGTTGGATATAGATGAACCTGGTCCATCTGTCGATCAGAAGCTGTATAGGGGAATGATTGGCTCATTGTTGTATCTCACTTCTACTAGACCTGACATTGTTTTCAGTGTAGGCATTTGTGCAAGATTTCAGGCAAATCCAAAGGAGTCTCACTTGACTGCTGTCAAGAGAATTTTGAGATATCTAAAAGGTACCATTGATCTTTGTCTTTGGTATCCAAAAGGTAGTAATTTCAATCATGTGGGATATGCTGATACTAATTATGCAGGTTTTCTTGTGGATACAAAGAGCACCTCAGGTATGGCACACTTTCTTGGCTCATGCCTTGTGTCTTGGGCCACCAAAAGGCAATATTTAGTGGTCTTATCTGCTGTTGAAGCTGAGTATGCTGCAACTGCTTCATGTTATGCTCAATTGTTGTGGATTAAACAATAATTAATGGACTTTGGAATTGATGTTGGTTGTATCTGTATTTTCTATGATAACACTAGTGCAATTAGTATGACCAAGAACCTGTTTCATCATAACAGAACTAAGAACATAGATGTCAGTCATCACTTTTTGAGGGATAATTATAAAAAAGGGTTGATCACTAGGGAATTTTGTGCTACTGGCAAGCAAATAGTTGACATCTTCACAAAATCACTAAGTAGAGATCACTTTGAAAGGAACATGTTAGAAATAGGGATGGTTAAGATCACCCAAAAGGACCAGTTCAGAATTTACAACGAGAAAAAAAAATGAAAAACAAAATGTTTGAAAAGCTGGAACATGTGTACATAACTAGATTAATTTTTGCTCAATCTCATACTGTAAATAGTATACTCTTGTGCCATGTGTTAAAATGACTCATTGATCTCTAATGATATTTTCTCTATTTTGGCAAATTTAGACATGCACAAAGAAGATTTTTAGTGAAGAACCTGGTTCATCTAGAGAACAGGGTATGTTTTCTACACTCTGTACAATTTGAAATAATAATATTTGAATCATGAGCAGAGTCCCACCTAATTCCAAACTTCTCTTAAACTTATCCATTTGAACCAGTTCCGTTCAAAAGAATCCTAACCAAATTAAATCACCTAGATTCCAGGGAAGACTCCACCGTCTATTCAAAACTGACATTTCAATTTGATTAGACTTCTAAATGACTGATGAGCCTGTCGTTACCCATTAATTACCCTTCCCCCCTTTTAAATTGATCATCATTATCTCTGCCCTCTTCTCATAATTATCTAACTGTCGAAAATACTCTCCATCTTTCTTTCTTCCTCCATAATTCAATCTACATATTTTCTCTCTTCCAGAACCAAGCACAAAATGACTAACCCTTCTGATAACCTTGGTACTCCCACCATGCTATTCATCTTCTACTACCCATCAGCCTAAGAAAAGACGGGTGAAAATACCTGCTCGCAAAACTGTGGCAAGAGGTGCATAATCAAGGAAATTACAATTAAAAGCTAGCCAAGTCCAAGAACCCCAGAACTCTGACGACTCCTTCAAGTCTGCTACTGAGGGGGGAGAAACTGGGTCGTCTGATACTGAGTAGGTAACCTCTAGTCCAAATACTACTACTGAGGTCATTTCTGAGTTGGCTGAAAATCTAGAGAATAGTTTTATATTGGTTGGGTCTGTGGTGGATGTAGAAACGTCTGAGTCCAGAAGGAGAGGTGGTAAAAATAAAAAGGAAAAAGAAAAAAAGAGTGAGGGTGTTAGAAGTGAAGAAAGGGGAATGGGAAAAAGAGTGGTTGATTCATCACCCACTTCTGAAACTGGTAGAATGGCTATTTGTGGAGCATAATTAGATAAAATGGAGGAAAGTATCAAGAAAACAGGGGGAAGTAGATCTGGAGAAGCCGTTGAAGGGCAGGTTAACTAGGACAAAGAAATGAACCTGGTTCATCAGTTGTAGAAACCCTCACAGATCTACTGAAGAAGGTAGGTGACAGTTACAACCCCAAGAAGAAGAGAACTCCTAAGACTAAGACCCCTGGCACTGCTAGGTCTAACAAAAAAAGAAAGGATGCCCCTTCTGATACTACTGAAATTCCTCTTCCAAGAGGAAGAGCCACAAGGATTCAGCAAAAGCGGAGTGAGGAAGAGCTGTAGAGAGCCTTAGAAGAAAGCAAAAAGAAAAGGATGGGCAAAGGGGAGAAAAAGGTGGGAGAGCCTGTTGAGGTTGTTGATGTGGATGAGATGGACCTGGTCCATCAAGATGAAAATGTGACTGTTGAGGTGGAGGTTCAGACTCCCAAGCCTAAGAAAGCCAAGACTTCTTCTAAGAAGTCTACTTCTATGTCAAAGTCTGCTGAACCATCCACCCTGACAAAAAGGGCCAGGTCTACACTGAAAAACAAACAAGTAAAAATTATTGAAGAAAAGGATTGGAGTGAAGAAGAGTAGGATGAATCAGACACTGAAAAGGACAAGATAGTGAAATTTGGAAAAAGAACTATTCTAAAGGGTAGACTCCTCAAGGATTTGGAGGAGGAAGGGATGGTACAGCTTCTGGAGAAATTAGAGGTGCAAGGCTGGAAGGATATGATCCTTCAGATGGATGGCAGATTGGCAAGGAGTGAAATTATTGACTTTATGCCTAATGCTGCAGTGAAGGATAGAAGAGTCACCAGCCTGGTAAAAGGGGTGCAAGTTTCTTTCGATGCAAAGGAGTTGGGTGAAATGCTAGGTATACCTTCTGAAAGATACAATGACTACACAAAGCTGAAATGGCCAAGCCTAGACACCCTTCCTACTGCTCTGACCATCACCAGATAAATTTTGTGATAATGAGGAAGAAAGTGAGCCCAAGGTTGTATACAAGAGTAAAATAAAGCCCCCCCTCCCCACCCCCCCACAAGGTGCTGTTTGAGTTCATCAACAAGTGTGTTCTTCCTAGGCAGGAGAGGAGGCACATTGCCAACTTTATGGACTTGGTTTTGATGGAATGCTTGGATAGTGAGAGGAAGATCAATTGGCCTGGATTTATAATCCAGCTCCTCGATAGGGTTATCAATGGCTCCAAGGCCCATCCCATTCCTTATGGCTTCATTCTCACAGTTGTACTTTCTCATTGTAAGATCACTTTGGGTTAAACACTCTGATTACTTGTGATTATACTATCCATGCCACTCCCAATGAACCTGGTTCATTCAAAAAGACACCAGTCAATAGCAAGGTCAGAGCCTTGGTGCAGGAGAGTGGGGCAAAGGATGCTGAGATAGCAAGGCTAAAGACACGGATGGCTGAAGTAGAATCTGAGAGAGATACTCTCAGAACTGAGCTCGCAAGGGAAAAGGAGTAGAATATGGAATTCTTCAAGACATGTTGCACCTTCTCCAAGCCAAAAATCAAGCCCCCATTTCTTCCAAGTCATAAACTCCTAGCCTCGTGTAGAACTTTCAGTGACCCAGTTTGGGATGTTTCTTGTTTGCTCATGCTTTGATTTTTATTTCTTTTTGTGGATTGTGGAAGAATCATATCATCCATCAATGAAATTTGCTGGTTTTTGCTCTAACCTTTTGTTTATATTTCTTTGATTGTTTAAATTCTTAACTTGAGTATTGATGATTTATCCGTGAATGCATCTGAAGTAGCCGCAGTGGCCATGAGTAAGTTTTAAAATCCGGGAATCACACACTTTTTATGAAACTTTTCGATGATGCCAAAAGGGGAAAAAAGGTTGTGCTTTACACTCTGAACAGTTTTGTTTATAACCTAATGAACATGGTCCTTGATGATAAGTGAAAAATGTTCTAACATTGTGTTGATGTTGGCTAAGTTGAAACAGGGCCTAAGCTATGGAAGCACAGAGTTTGTCATCATCAAAAAGGGGGAATTTGTTGGCCCAAGTGAAAGATAGTTTTGAAGATTGACAAAGGAACTTAGGCATGAACCAGGTCCATCCCTGGTGTACATAGACAAGGGAAGATTCAAGCACGTGGGATGCACGTGAAGGAGATAAACTTAAGTTGTCATAATTAATATCTCTTGATCGAAAAAGTTGCATAATGATAAGGAGAAGGACTCCTTAATCAAAGAGAATATTATCCAAGATAAGGAAGGAGTTAGGAGTTGAGATTAACTAGAACTCTTCCACCAAGGAAGAGTAGCATTAGAACTCTTGTTATTTCTTCATATACTAACTCTATATATTGCAGGATGTTCTCATTTTACAGGTACGCACAAACGCAGAATTTAAACAGGAATTGAGAGCAAAATAGCAAGGCATTTTGCAAACAATTCGTGTGAGATTTAAGTGTGCAAACCTGAAGCTACTTGAACTAGATAGAAGAACCAGTTCCAAGTGTCTGTCTTTTATTCTAGTTCTATTGTAGTAGGTGTTTTCATATTGTACCTTTTAGCTTCATCTAGAGGTAATTGTAATAGGTACTCAGTGTGTTCAAGTTAGAGTTAACTTGGAGTTTTCGCAACAGTTAGAGGTTGTTTGCTACAAGGGATTAGAGTTAGTCCTAGGTTTACAAAAGTATTTTTGTAAATGCAGTTTTTGGCTCAGTGATTTAGTGAAGAGTTTGGAAAAATTCTACAAGGAAGTAGGTTGTGGTTTTTTCACCTTTTGAGCCAGGTATTTTTCACATAAAATACTTGTGTTCTTTACTTTCCGCATTTACTATCTCAGCAATAGTATGTTAAGGAACACTTAGAAGAACCAGGTCCTTGTATAATCAGTATAAGCGATTACATATAAAACTTATCACTTAACTTACAAATCATAATTTGTTGATATCCCATGATGCACATTATCCTGTTATTCATGACTCCCGGATGGACCACCATGATCCAACAAACCAAAACTAGGCATATTCCAACTTTCTGTTGGTTCATAACTTATAAAATCCATATTTGGCTATACCTCCTTTGAAATATATGAGAGTTGATACAACTATAATACATTAAAAAATATTGTAATATAAAGGAAAATTTAAATTTACCACTGGGCTTATGGATTATGTAAACTTGGGGAGAAATTATGTCCTAGCTCCTCATTCGCTCGTGGAGATAAGTTTAGATATGGCCAAACTCTTTAAAACGGAACCTGTTCGGATAAAACTTCTCTAAAAAAAGCACCTGATTATTGAGGGTTATCCCTACTTTGCGGAACCTCAATATTGCAAACGTCTTTACCTTTGACGTACATTTCCAACATTTTTATCACAAGAAGTTCTTGGCGTTCATCCGGAGTCCTCAAAAAATCTGTCATAGTTTCATCGTCTTCGATGTTAAACTCAGCATAACAAGCAACCCCTTGCGAAGTAATAGAATACGAATATCTTCCGGTTACTTTAATATTAACCGAACGTTTCCTCACACATATTTTTTTACATAACAACAATATCAATCTATCTTACTTCATTGTATGTGGCAACTTAACGTGCAACTGTGGAGAACAACTATAGCATACTGATTTATCTCCACCGCAACCTCACCCCTAAATATAATGCAATCCTAATTTTTCGCTCTTCAGACATTATGGCAAAATGAAAAATAAGTTAAGCAAACAAATATTTCGAAAGACCTGAAGGATCCTGAATGGATTTTTACCGAAATTATGGAACTCCTTAAATAAGCAAAAAACTAATCCGGGGGTACAATAGTTGAGGGTATAGCGCATGCATAATACGCGCCCGTATTATGCATGTGCTACACCCTCAATTATTGGTGGGTCAGTAATGTTCAAATCAATTATTGGCGGGCCCGTAAAGTTACCTTAATGGACAAACGTGCTATTAAAGTACAGCGCATTGAATATATGTGTGATATGTAAATTGGTCCTCAATTTCTTTTTTCACCTTATTTTGTGATTTGAGTCCAAAAAATAATATTTTGGTTCCGGACTCTACTCAATGTTACTTTGCAATACCACAGTGCCAAGCATAAAGACAAAAAGACACACCTCATATATGTTTTAATGGAGGGAAAGAAAATTTGATGGTTGAGGGAAGAAAATTTTAGAGCTGAAAAATAAATAGAGGGGAGATGTAAAATGGGTTAGGGGAGCTGAGTGGAATGCCATGTAGCATCCACTTCATCAAATGTCAGTGTAGGATTCGATGTTCACCTTGGACAAACTTTATGGAACAGGGATATATTTGAGTCAATAGTATTATGACAGAGCTATATTTGGACCCAAAGTATAACATGAGATATATTTAAACCTTTTCTCATAATACAGGAATATATTTGGCCCTTTTTCAATATAAGCTTTGAGGAGTTCATTTTGTTGAAATAAATAAGCACTAACTTGCAACTTAACGTTCAGATAATTTTAACTTGCTATATATCAAAATTAATACTTCATAATATAGCTAGCAAAGAGCAACGCTAAGGGACAAAAAAATGCTTGTATAAGAGCTGTTACTTGGCCAAAAATGTATTTATAAGAACTGTTACTTTCTCTTTTAATTTTCCTTCAGTTCCTAATGAATGAAATAAAGAATTAAAAAAAAATCAAATTCTATTTAAAATAAAGCCAAGTTGCAAGTTTCAGCTTCTTCTTTTTGGCGCATATTTAAGTAATAATATAAGAAAAAGTGAAAAAATTAAAACTATCTACAAAAATTTATGTACCATAGTTTGACAATTATTCTATTGACCTCACCAAATTTAAGACAATTAAAAGTAATAAAGTAAGTTAACTCTGTCATATTGTCGAGTACTACTGGTATCAATTATGTGCACATTATCCTCCCCAGTTCCTACTTGTAAGATTTTACTGGGTCGTTATTGTTGTTTCGTTGTAAATGTTACTTTGAAGATGAATTTTTCAAGTTTCACAAAGTGATTTTGACTAGTTTTTCAAGTTTTTAAAAGTTTCTACTCACAAAAATTCAATTTCTTTTCAATCGTAGAATATATATCAAAATATAAATTTAACTTACAAATAATAATTTTCATCTCGTTTTCAAAAACTCTTATTTTTCAAATTTGAATGAAGTTAATATCCAAACGCTAGCTAAAATAAAAATTTTGCCTTGTGAGGCATAAGGTTATGCAAGTTTTCCGTTTGATATCAACAAGTTTGTGGGTGTATTGATAACACTTCTTTATCGTAACATAAAGATTTTAAATTCTAAGTTTTAAATAATTTAATCGGACTTCAACACGAGTATAAAAAAATAAAATAAAATAAAAATCTGCTTGGTAAGTTGTGATGATAGATATTGAATAACTAACATTTGCCTAGTCATTGAATAGGTATCCACTTACCCCCCATAGGAATAAGCTCTAAGCGGTGGTGGTCATAAGTTCTTAGTCGTCATATATGCAATGCTTCTTTTATATTTAAGGTGAAATAGTACGAGTTAGCAAGTTTGATAATTGAAAAATAGGCAGTATTTACAAAGTTATTGAAAAGTAGCCATTATTTTGTTGCAACACGGAAAGTTCCAGCATAATATACTGAAGATTGGTGTGCCTGTGTATGAACTTCAAGTATATTATGCTAGAACTCCAGCACACGGAAAGTCTCAGTTGTAACGACCCGACCGGTCGTTTTGAGCATTTGCACTTCGCTAGGTAATTTACGGGCATGAGTAGCTACGTATTATGTATTTTGACTTGTGTAAGCCGCCGGTTTTGGTTTTCAGGTTATTCAGGATTGATTTGGAAGAATGGTTCTCAGCTAAGAAGCTTTAAATTGGAAGAGTTGGCCAAGTTTGACTTTTTAGTATTTGACCTCGGATTGGATTTTTGATGATTCTGTTAGCTCCGTTGGGTGATTTTGGACTAAGGTGCGCGTCCGGATTGTGACTTGGAGGTCTGTAGTAGAATTTGGCTTGAAAGGGCGAAAGTTAACATTTTGAAAAGTTTGACCGGGAGTGGACTTTTTGACATCCGAGTCGGATTTCGATTCCGGATGTTGGAGCAGCATATTATAGGATCGGGCTGCACGCCGCAACGATATAGCGCTTGGGATGAAGGAGCCCCTCCGAAGTTTGCACACACCCCTAGTGAGCTTATTTGATTATATATATGTATATAGATTGGGTTGCACGCTGCAATGAGCCTTATCGCTATATATATATATATATATGGATCGGGTAACACGCCGCAATGAGCCTTATGGCTATATAGATATGTGGATCGGGTTGCACACTATAACGAGTATTGTACAGTGCTGAGTGATTGAGTGTGCTGAGTATAAAGCATGGTAAGAGAGAATGCGAGACAATGAGATTGAGTACTCTAAGAGTGTGAGTACATGAGTTCTTCATAGAGAGACACTTTATTTGGCATGCGTACTTGAGATACATGCATAGAGATGCATTTTCTTTTGCTACCTGATTTGGTAACATTCATGATTTTATCTATATCTTGAGATGTAGGCATAAGATGTACTTTCCTCATGCTATCTGAAAATGAAACATTTACCTGTTGAAAGGTTGTTGAGAAAAATTACAGTTTTCAAACTATCTCATATTTTTTCGACGATTTCGATAAAAGATTTGGGTTTTCACTGATATATTTGAAAAACGGAACTATTTTCGGGAATTTTGAATAAGTTGAGCATTTTAAATTCCGAGTTACTTCTTTATTTACTTGACTTACATTGTTACGAACTGCTATTGGTTATTGGTGTTGGACTCGACCTATGTTCCAGCTCATCACTACTTTCAACCTAAGGTTAGGTTTGTTACTTACTGAGTACATGGGGTAGGTTGTACTCATACTACACTTTTGCACCTTGCGTGCAAATGTTGGCTGCTCATGTTGCTGAGCTCGATGGAGCTGGATCTGAAGATATACATGCGCTCTGATTGTAGCTGCCCCTTGTTCATGGTAGCCTTAGCTTGTACAGATGTTTATGTACTTTTCGAACAGGTAATGTATTTATTTTATACAACTTTGTAAACTCTATTCTTAGAAGTTCATGATTTGTACTATCAGTCCTTGAAAAATATATAAGATTCTGATAGTTCCTTTTGTTTAATTGTCTTATTAATATTATTGGAATTGGATAGTTAATAGTTGGTTTACCTAGCGGGTTGGGATTAGGTGCCATCATGACTATGGATTTTTATCGTGACACCAACATAATATACTAGAGATTGAAGCACTTGTGTATGAACTTCCAGCATATTATGTTGGACCAGTATATTATGCTGGAACTCCAGTATATTATACTGGAACTCTAGTATATTATGTTGGAAGTTCACATGTAAAAAATTTGAACTCCAGTAGTATGCTGAAATATTTTTCGAATTTTGAACAGTGTTTTCGTTCAGATTTATTTTTACATGAAAAGTGACTAAATTTTGATTACTTTTAAAACTGTGGCTATTTTTCAAGTATCACTTGTAAATCTGGCTATATTTTACTTTCACTCATATTTAACTAGTGAAAGATTGTCCATGTTGCGCCTGGGACAAAGCATTGGGTTGCATATTGTGGACTTTTAACATGAGGCCCAATAATATTTTTTTAAAACCAACCGATGATATGGTAAAAATTACGCGGGGCGCCCTATTTGGTCGCCCCCATTTAATCTATACCCATTTTTTTAAAAAGTTTTAATTTGTACCCACTTTTTAAATAACTTCATCCCCCTTTCTCCTCCTTCGTTTTCTTCTTCTTCTTCTTCTTCTTCTTCTTCTTCTTCTTCTTCTTCTTCTTCTTTCTTCTGCTGTTGTTGGTGCTTCTATGAAACTTCAGTTCATAGGGACGAACTTTTTGCTGAAGATTAATGTTTGCTGCTTATGTACTTCGACCAACTTAATAACTTCCAAACAAATAAAGTTAAGAATGCTGAAGTTCAGCAAATATAAATAAAAACTTCAGCTCTTAGAATGCTGAAGTTCAGCAAATACAAAATAAACTTCAGCCCTGAAGTTCATCACAAACATAACAACGCTTCAGATAAAAAATGCTGAAGTTGAGCAAATATAGAACAAAACTTCAGCTAAAACATGCTGAAGTTTTTTGAAAAAGCTTTACGACAAAGCTAATGAATTCGGAACAAAGCTTCAGCTTATTTAGTGCTGAAGTTTTACAAATGAACTAAATAACTTCAGCATCTTCTGCTGAAATTTTTGAAAAAGCTTTACGATAAAACTATTGAATCTAGGACAAAACTTCAGCTAAAACATGTTGAAGTTCAACAAATAGAGAACAAAATATCAGCTAGTAGAATGCTTAAGTTTAGTCGTCTACTAGAATGCTGAAGTTTGCGCGCATTTGCTACTTCAGACCCGTATGCCTGAAGTTTAGGCGAAAAGCGGGTACGCTTGTAATTTTTTTTGCAAAGCGGGTATAAGTTAAAACGTGACAAAAAAAACGGATATAGATGCAAATACCCCGATGATATGTTATCATTGGAATTTTTTTTGCTTGTAAATAACTTTTGTATTTAGTTTAAACATTATAAATAACTTTTGTAATTTCAATTTGTTATTTGTTTTATATTAAAATTTTGTAAGACTTAGAAATTATAAAAGGTATATTCTTATATATTCTCATTAGTAGGGTATTTTGGCAACTTGTTTTTCCCCAAATAGATTTATCCCTCTAATTTGTTATAAGCTAAGAAGGTTGTACTTCCACTGTTTTAAATTAGATAAGATACTTTCTTTTTTAGTTTATTTTAAAATAAATGACATATTTTTAAATTTAAAAATAATTTAACTTTAAACTCTTCATTTTACTCATTTTATCATTAATGAGAAATTTTATAATCATACAAATTACATGGCCCATAAAACTTTATTTTTTTTTCTTAAATTAAACGAGGGAGTATTGTTTTTGGTTATGCGAAAGGTGGGTAAGAATTTTGGCACACAAGATCAGCTGCATCTCACGTCTAATATCTCGCGGGTGAGCACTGAGTCACCATTACTGCACCAAAGAAACCGAAAAGTTTGGAGAGCGAGCCTGTGGGTTGAGTGTCAAAGATGAAGACTCTTCTAGCAGCTCCATCTCCACGCACCTGCTCCTCCCTTTCCCCATTTTCACGCTTTCTTTATTCTAATTCTAGTATTAATCACAACAATTACAAAAATAATGGTACCCATATTTACCTTTCTCCTTCCCTTCGTTTTCCATCTAAGCCCTTTTTCTCACTAACTTCAACTGTTCCTCGTCTTCCTTTTCTTGCCATGTCTTCTTCCACCCAAACCCCTTCTCAGGTACTCCTTTTATTTACCTCTCTTCTCTGGGTTTTTGTCAAGATTTAATTTTTTTTTTTTAATCAATTTTCAGTTTTTATAAAGATTTTGTTGATTAATTTTATTGACTTTGAAGACTGTTTTGAATTTATTTGTTTTGTTCAGAGTGTGTCATCTGGTGATGAAGTTAATATCTTTCAGTTGATTCAAGCTCATCAGGTATCAAGATTTATCTTTTATGTTTAGTCATAGAGGAATCAAGGGGTTAATTGGGAATTTTCATATATGTTGCAGGAAAAGGCTGCTAGGTTGTCTCCTATTGAAGAAGTTAGAACAGTTCTTGATTACAGCCTCCGCGGTGTGCTTTCTACTTTCTCTCAGGTTCACTTTCTTTGTCACATCATTCTTGGTTTTAGATTAACATGGGAAAAGTGCAATCTTTTTTCTTCTGTTATTGGTGAATGATGGTTTTATTTAACGTTGGTTTTTATCAATGCCTGATGATCGACTCCATTTCTGGAATATCCTTTAATGAATTTTTCAATTGTAAAATGATAAGTAACTAATATTATGTATGTACAACGAAAAAGAGAACATAGTACAATCACGACATACGTATTAGGTACATCTTAGGGATGCTTATTGTGTCCCATAATTCTCATTTGTGATTCTGAGTGTCAAATTATCTTGAATAAGAATGTCATGTTTCAGCCATATAGTTTCATTTAACGGATGAAATCTTAGCTCTATTGAGTGCATAGTCCGACACTTGGAAGGGAAAAGCTGTTTTTAGTTACTACTAGTCTCTCGGTATGCGCGTTACGTGTGTACCCAATCTCTATGAGTATAAATTGCTTCAATAAGAAACTGAGTATTTTAGACTGTTTCATTTCTATTGCGAATTTAAACATTTGGAATAAAAAAGTTGAAAACGTCGAGAAGAGATCTTTATTATGTCACCAGGGTGACTTAGATGAAATAATAACTCTTAACTTTTAAATAAACACATATATTCTTAAATTGTTAATTGTAGAGTGAAAGTTATTTGTCACAAACATTTGGCAAAAACAATAAGTTTAAATTTCTTACTTAACTTTTATGTTGCAATTTCAAAATGTTTCAAAATATATATGTAATAAGGATCTGCATTGGGTAGGGGTAAGGTCTGCGTACAGACTACCCTCCCCAGACCCCACCCGTTGGGATCAAATTGGGTTTGTTGTTGTTGTTGTTGTTGTTGTAATAAGGATTTGCTAATTATTTGCATATTATCGTTTCCTAAATATATAAAAGATGAATATCTCTTATTAAAAAGTAAATATAAGTAGCAGATCGTTTGAGAATAATTTGGTAATTACAATGTTATTAAAATAAATTTAAATTTATTTAAGAATATAAAATAAATACTATTCAATCCATTCCAATGCAAATTAAATTCGCCTATCAAAAGGTTTAATAGCATTGATGTGGATAAAATCTTTTAATAATTTTCAGATACATCTCCAATATGTAAGAAAGTTAACTTTTGGGGGGTTTAAATATCTGGAACAACAAATCCTCATTTTGTTCCCAGTAAATAAGTTTTGGCTTTGTCCATATTTTTGTGGAGAAGGAGACTGTAGAAGAAGAAATAATATGCACATAGTTGTAGATATAAATTGGGAGAGGAACATTAAAGATTGAAAAATGTACCAATGGTAGTCTGAAATTTGTTGCGTCTTGGTATTCGTCTCAAATTCAATTAGACCACCGTATTTTTTTTTTTTTTGATAACCGAAAAATCCGTCTGGGGCAGATCGTTTGGACCAACCGCAGCCTTTGAAACTCGGTGGATAATGGGCCCGCCCCTCTACCCTTCTCCACTTAAATACCAGGCTTTGCTTTGCATGGTGTGAGGGCTTGAACCTGTGACCTGAGACACAACTCCACCACCCTTTGCCACTTGAGCTAGGCCCTGGGGGCTAGACCACTTTATTTTGAATAGTAAAATCCTTTTCGCTTTTGAAGTCCTAAATCTTAGGACCTAATCTATACATAGTTTAAGTAAGAAAAATTTAATTATTAAACTTTAGTCGATCAACGAACAAAAAAGATATAAGGAAGTTAGAAAGGAGGCTAAATTAGCGGTCACAGAGGCTAAGATTGTTGCGTTTGGTTGGTTGTATGAGGAGCTGGGGGCAGTGGCAGACGCACGTGGTGGTAAGCGGGTTCAGTTGAACCCGCTTCACCAAAAAAATAATATTGTGTATAGTATAAATTACGATTAAAACAACGTAAATTTTGTATAAATATATTATTTGAACCCACTTGACAATTACTATTATATGACTAAAGTTATGTACTTCTAAGATTGAACCCACTTGTACAAAATCCTGGGTCCGCCACTAACTGGGGGGCAAAGGTGGAGACAAGAAGTTATTTCGGCTGGCCAAAGCGAGAGAGAGGAATGCTCGTGACCTGAATCAAGTGAGGTGCATCAAAGACGAGGAAGGTGAGTATTGATGGAAGAGGCCCAGATTAAGCAAAGATGACAGTCGTACTTTCATAAACTTCTGAATGAAGAGGGAGACAGAAATATCGTGCTAGGGGAATTGGGGCATTCCAAGAGTCTCCAAGACTTTAGGTACTGTAGGCATACTAAGATTGATGAGGTCGTGGGAGGGATGCGTAAGATGAGTCGAGGCAAATTGACCGGACCAGACAAGATTCCAGTAGAATTTTGGAGGTATGTGGGTAGAGCAGGCTTGGAGTGGTTGACTAGGCCGTTTAATGTTATTTTTAGGATGAAGAGGATGCGAGATATGTGGAGATGGAGTACGGTGATTTCGTTGTACAAGAACTAAGGTGATATCCAGAATTGTAACAACTATAGGGGTATTAACTTACTAAGTCATATCATGAAAGTTTGGGAGAGGGTGGTGGAAGAGATGGTAAGGAGGGCGGTGTCTATATCAGAAAACCAGTTCGGGTTCATGCTGGGTCGTTCTACTACGAAAGCTATCCACCTTATCAGGAGGTTGGTGGAACAGTACAGGGATAGAAAGAGGGATTTGCATATGGTGTTTATTGACCTAGAGAAGGCGTATGACAAGGTCCCTAGGGACGTTCTTTGGAGATGCTTAGAGGTGAAAGGTGTGTCGGTAGCTTATATTAGGGCGATAAAGGATATGTATGATGGATCTAAGACTTGGGTAAGGACCGTGGGAGGTGACTCAGGGCTTTTTCCGGTGGTTATGGCATTACACCAAAGATTTGCGCTCAACCCGTTCTTATTTCCCCTTGCGATGGACACACTGACACATCATATTTAGTGTGATTAAGCAACCTGAAAAGTCTCTGTCCTTTGACCTTCTCTTTAGCATTGCTAGGATTACTGGTTTTCCTACAGAGGAGAGAATGAATCAACATCAACTTGTTGCCTGTGGTCTTGGCAACATTTCGAGGAAATCTCCAAGTCACCTTGGTGCCTATGATATTGGCGGAAACACTCTGAGCATTGTCTTCATGTTCCGGAGGGTACGACTTCTTCAACGGGAGGTACTATGGTGTATGTAGTTCACTGATGATATAGTTTTGATTGATGAGACGCGAGGCGGTGTTAACGAGAGACTGGAGGTATGGAGGCATGCCCTGGAGTCTAAAGGTTTCAAGTTGAGTAGGACTAAGACTGAATATCTGGAGTGTAAGTTCAGCGACGTGACGGAGGAAGCGTTCGTGGAACTGAGGCTTGACTCACAAGTCATCCCCAAGAGGGAAAGTTTCAAGTACCTACGGTCAATTATCAGGGAGATGGGAGATCGATGTCATGCACCGTATTGAGTGGGGTGGATGAAATGGAGGTTAGCGTTTGGAGTCCTGTGTGACAACAATGTGCTACCGAACCTTAAAGGTAAGTTCTATAGAGCGGTGGTTAAACCGGCTATGTTGTATGGGGATGAGTGTTGGCCAGTCAAGAATTCATATATCCAAAAGATAGAAGTAGCAGAAATGAGGATGTTGAGATGGATGTGCGGGCACACTAGGCTGGATAAGATTAGGAATGAAGATATTCGGGAGAGGGTGGACGTGGCTCCCATGGACGACAAGATGAGGGAAGCGAGCCTTAAATGGTTCGGGCACGTGCAGAGAAGCCTAGATGCCCCATTTAGGAGGTGTGAGTGGTTGGCTTTGGCAGGTACGAGAAGAGGTAGAGGGCAGCCTAAGAAGTATTGGGGCAAGGTTATCAGGCAGGACATGGCGCGACTTCTGAGTTCCTCTTTGTACCGGCTAGTCTGATAGTGTTTTGTCTAGGGCTGGTAGTTGTTTATGCTGTGTTCGCACTTTTTTTTTCTTTTTGCATAGTATTGTGTTCTCTTCCATTTATTTGTTGTCGCTTACAATGCTGATATTATTTTTCTGGTTTTTGTTGTCGTTACGGATCTATTGTCTCTGAGCGAGGGTCTCCCGGAAACAACCTTTCTACCCCTCCGGGATAGGGATAAGTCTGCGTACGCTCTACCTTCCCCAGACCCAGTAGTGGGATTCTACTGGGTTGTTGTTGTAGTCGATCTCAAAATCATAAATATTAGAAAAATTATTAAATGACTATTTTGTCTAGTGTAAAATTAACTTTTAAAGGGTAAAAAAGGCTATCAACATTTTGCTGAGGGGTTTCGTGCTTTTAATACAATACAGATTTATACTTAGGGGCTGGGACAGAGATTGCACATATACTCTCATGTCAATCACATGTAGTACTATGTCACAGATAATGGTTGATCTTAGAATATGATCTGTGCTGTCCTCTAGATATGGTAATACATTTGATGATGCCAAATACATGATTAGAACATACGGAAGTGTCTGTTTTCCTTTATTTAAAACTTATATTAAGACTCAGATTCTCAAACTATCATCCACAAGTATGGACCATTGGAAATCACTTCATATCAAAGACAAGGAGTGGTGACTGGTGACAAGTATAAGGTATCGGTTTTGCAGTTTTACCTGCATGTAGTATCTTGAAGTGTGAGAGAACAAATACTCATAACTAGGTCACTTTATGATGTAGTTTTTATCTGCTTTATCAAAATGAAAAAAACATGTAGCTTTTTGGGTTCTGGGTCATATGGAAAGATGTATTCAAACTGACCTAGTTTATGAAAAATTTATGATACAAAGTGATGAATTTTGAACATACGAGAGACACATCCCCAGTTTTACCTGACAATCTATATTTGTTACGCATATACTTTTATCTCTTTGGGTTCTAGATAAATTGACCCGATTTTGTGAAAATTTGATGATAGAAAAAATGACGAGTCTCTTGCGTATGTAAGAAACATCCAATGTGCTACCCGACAACTGATAACGTACACTTTCTAGTATTATGCAGAGTAAATAAATGAACTATGAACTGGTATCTGGAACCTACATGATGTTTATGATTTGATGCCACAACTGTGATTTGAAGGGAGTTCTTGACAGAAGTGTTCGGATTTCAGAGGCGGATCCAGGATTTGATAACTACGGGTGCGACTATCTTTAATACAAACCTACCACTAGTGAAGGAGATTGAATTAAGGTGTACATTTAATCGGTTCAATCTGTTTTGAATTAATTCGGGTCAGGGCGGTTCAATGCATTGAATTAATTCGATTCGATTTACACGATTTTTGGTGTATAAATAAATACGTGCGCCAAACCATATAAGTTTTGTCCATTTCATTTTAGTTCTCTCGATCCAAATCCTACTGAATAATGTGATTAAAAAACATGAATAGAATAAAATTTAAATTAGCAAAGACACCCCTTCAATCTACATGTAGCTAGATTAGTATTATGTTTATTGATTCCATCATTCTAAAAAAATTTGAAAATCAAAAAAGATAATATCACAGATGGATAAAAAAGAGAAACTTATTAAAATCACACTCATACGAATTTTGAGGGTCTATAAAAAGAAAAAAGGAAGCAAATATATAATTTAAATAAGTAATAAAAATGGATTGCATGAAGAGAGAGGAAGTATCAAGATGAAGAAATAAAATAAATTAAGAAAGGAGCCGAGAAAAGAATTATAAGAAAGAAAAAGGAATGAGGGAGCAAGTAGGGACAAGGATAATTATAATAGCGAGTCTCGATCCAAGCTCTTGCCCTTGGAATTTCCGCACTTCAACCATGGCACCCAATGGTTATTTTATGACTTGGGTGCCACTTCTTAAATATATCAACCCCTTTTTGTACATGCCAATACACATGAAAATTTATCCGAGTTTCCGGGTGCCGTGCCACCCCCAATGCCCTACATAGATCCACCCCCGTGTTCGGTGCCCCATCTTGGGCCTATTCCATCATCTCTATCAATCTGTGCAAGTGCATTAAATGAAACAGGAGAACATATTGGGTCATTATCTGAATGTTTCTTTTTTGATTAGTGATCTGAATGTTATGTACTTGTTGCTCCATAATTTCACAGTTGACAGTCATTTCAGTAAAAGTTTCAAAGTTAACAATGGAATCTTTATTACAAGACACCCTAATTCCGACAATGCCTTCTATCATGTGCAGAAGTATGAAGGCTATCCTTCAGGTTCCATGGTTGATTTTGCATGTGATGCCGATGGATCTCCAATATTAGCAGTTAGCGACTTGGCAGTTCATACCAAGGTTCGTTTTATCATCTCTGGTGGTTAGAAGTTGTGCTTAAATTTCTGCAGTTACCGAAGTGGAATGATAGAAACTTTATTCTACAAATGTCCGATCTCCTTATATTTTGGTTTGTTTATTAAGTTTGGATTTCAATTCTAAGCCTATTCAAGATATTGTTTGAATTTGTAAAAAGAAACAAAAATGCTGACATCAATATTCTATTTTCTATGTCAATATATCACTAATTATCCTGAAAATGTTGAGACTCTATGTGCCATTCTTCCTGTATTTATATATTTTTACTCTTTTCCGTTCTCCTTTTCAGAACTGTGGTTTTAATATGAACCTCGGTGATTAGTGCAGGACCTATTAGCTAATTCCAAATGCTCATTGCTTGTTGCAAGGAATCCTGAAGATAGGACTGACTTAGTAATAACAGTGCATGGTGATGCTGTTCCTGTAAGTTGTCAGTTCGAGAGAAATTTCTTTCCATGAGCTCTTTCTTCATATGCCAGGAAATTCATGTCAATTTATTCTTTTGATGGATATCATAGGTACCAAACACAGAGAAAGAAGGTATTCGAGCTGCATATTTGGCTAGGCATCCCGAGGCATTTTGGGTAACTTTAGTCACCTCTTTCTAGACTCTGGCGTTGCGCATTTCACATAGATGTCCCTTTTTTTGTCCATCTCGTGTAATTAGCTGAACCTCTGTGAAGGTTGACTTCGGTGACTTCCAATTCATGCGCATTGAACCCAGAATTGTACGTTACGTATCGGGCGTTGCAACAGCTATATTGGGATCTGGAGGTTTGTGTTGACTACTGACGTCGCCTACTTTTTGTTACTACTGTCTCTCCCTTATTCCACAGAGCATTCTGCCGTTCTCCCACTAGCCCCACAATTGATATTTGATTTGGGGCCTCTTATTACATCCCTTCGACCATATGGGCTGAAGAAGAGCTGGTAAAACATAATCTGATTTGCTAATGCTAATTTGTCAAATCCCATTAGATTTCCATGTTCCCCTGTGCAGTATTCGAGGAAATGCGAGACTCTGACAAAATTGTGAACTACTAATATTTGGCATTTCTTTTTGTTGCTTTGGGGTGCAATATTTATTTTTCTTTCTTGCACTAATTGTCTCTCTTGAATGCTCACAGAATTTAGCAAAGAGGAGTTTAGAACAGCAAAAATAGATCCAATATACCAATTCTCAAAGCCAATCACGGTATAGAAATGCTGATGTTCATTGTCTACTTTATGTGCTTTCTTCCTTGTAAATGGTAATTTCTTTTCATTCCTTTAATTTTCTTGTCAGTCACACATGAATAAAGATCATGCTGAGGATACCAAGCTAATTGTGCGGCACTCAACATCGGTTCCGGTAATGTTTGGATCTTTTTTATATTTATTCTCCAGTGATGCTCAACTACCAGAGACCTGGGAACTTTTTTTATACCAGGAACTTATGATGAAGTCCACAAAAAAAAAAAAGTTAATTAAATACAG
The DNA here is from genome assembly GCA_005239525.1 of Nicotiana knightiana. Lineage (NCBI taxonomy): Eukaryota > Viridiplantae > Streptophyta > Magnoliopsida > Solanales > Solanaceae > Nicotiana > Nicotiana knightiana. The sequence continues at coordinate 301,086 of ML408706.1, forward strand.
AGCCAACACCACAAGATTGGATTTTTCACTTGGAAATGCAAAGATGCATTACTCCACCTATCACTGGACAGCCTGGGAGAATTTTTAATACCAAAATACTTATGGATTCCAAACTAAGTTTGCGTAATTAACAAATGACTAGAGCTAACACCCAAAAGATTGCGATTTTTAAATGGATTGGAAATGCAGGAATGCATTATTCCACAAAGGCTCTGATAACTTGATTGTCCGCCATCTGATTAACATAACGTTTAGCTTCCCCCAAAAATGAGGTATGCCCATGTATCGAAATTTTAGGTGCTGTAGGGCCTTTGTGGATTTGGTGCCTGGAAGTGATGCATGATTTTTGTTGCACTTGCAGACCATTGAAATTTCACATTACGATTTAGTTTTACTGGACATAAGTTGTAAGGTGTTCACTCCTAAAATAAGAACTTTTGAGTTTGTTGTTCAGGTGGACTTTGCGTACATGTTGGATGTAGACAGTCTTGGTATTAATGTCAAGGTGAGACTTCTATTACCATCTCCAATGTTATTCTCAAATCCTTGTTTTAGGAAAATCGGCTGTTAAATATCAAGAAATGCCTATTTGAGGAAGTGCAGATGACTCTTTTCTTTTGCTAAGACAAGTGGTTTTTGTTGTTCAAGTATGAGCCCTGAAATGTATAGATTTCTAATTTCAGGCTGGCTACCAAAAGGACACTTTCAAGCTTCGAGTTCCATTTCCCAGACGTGCTGTAGACAGAAAGTAAGTCCAGAAAGTTGTATCACAAAATTTTTGTAGCGAGTCTGCGAGTGTATAATTCACATAGATCATGAATTTATGTTCTCAAGGTTAGACACTGTTTTCTTAAATTGATGTCCTAAAAAAGGCGTAAATTTGTCTGCTATATTTTGACATGTCTACCATGTTTCCAAAGTAAATCTTCCCTATATCAAATTTGCAGGGATGTGAAGACACTTATTGTTGAAATGCTTCAGGCTGCCAGGAGTTAGGCTCACTGATTTGCCTTTATAATTTCCCATTCCATTTCCAGCTTCATGTTTGTGTTGAAAGCTCTATATCATGTAAATATTATATACGATAAGTTTTGTGGAATGTTTGTTTTCGAATGAGATTTTAAGGACCCGTTGCCGAAATAAACTTGGGTTTTATTTGGCAAACACATGTTTGGCCATAAATTTTGCCTATATTTTGACAAAATTCCAAATGCCAAACCCAGCTGCCAAATCCCGAATAATACACGTGATTTTCCGGAATAAATTTGAGAAATATGTTTTGAAAACGTATGTCCAAACACATTTTCATCTTCAAGCTAAAATAGCAGAAGATTTAGCTCTTTGCTGTTTGAATTGAGGATAATTGTTTGCTTTTTGAATTGTGAATAGCTAACTAGTACTTATGTATAGTTGGGCAAATCGTCATGATATGATTTATTTTGACCGACTTTTCATGAAAATGTCATTTTCCAGAAAATATTTTATAAGAAAAACACTTCTCACTGAAAACAGAATAACTTCCCTCACTTTTATGGGCGAAAGTCAGACGAAATTGACAGATAAATGTCTGAGTAGGGGTGTACATGGACCGAATTGGTTCGGTTTTGTCGGGTTTTTGGTTTTTTATGTTATATGAATATTATTCTTATCTTACTTTTTTAAAGTTATAGATTAAGTTTTGATAAGTGAATATATGTTTAATGAATATTAAAAAAATTGACAAACATATGACCTATTAAAATATTCTAGTGGGAGAATTTTTTTAGTAATACATGATAGTTATTTTCTTAGTCGTCTAACAACAATTTTCGTTAATGTACGCTTTCTAGGTTAACACGTGAGAGGATCCCAAAAAATTCAATATAAAGTTTTAAAAATATATATAAAAACTATATACTTGTATGTCGGTTTGGTTCGGATTTTTTTACTCAATATCAAACCAAGTCAAACCAAATTTAGTCGGGTTTTTTAATCGATTTGATTTGATTTTTCAGTTTGGTGCGATTTAAACACCCCTATGTCTGAGTACGTGCTCTTTGCTGTTTGAACAGATATTTGCTATCCGCACTTGTATATGAATATAAGGTAATGGTCAAAAAGAAAAATTATTCCATGTGAAAAAAGGTTACGTTAAAAAAACGTAAAAATCTGAAGACGTGTTCACGGACGAGATACTACTATTTTTGTTTGCATGATTTCCGCAAAGAAAATTGCACTTAAAATGAATATCGAACGCGAATTTCATAATAAACGTATGATATATATAGGAAGTAACAATTTGACGAGAAGAAACTTCATACATAGTAGACGAAACTATTTTTTTCACTTCAAAATATATTTTGAAAATTCGAAACATATGAAAATACTTTTGGTTTTCTATTTAGCGGTAAAATTTAAGATCACTAGATGATGAAAAATTGAAAAAAATATTGTTTTAATGTTGAATGTTCCTTAAAGCACACTAATCAATTCGATATTGATGGTTTAGATTTATTTTCAGAATTAAAAATATTAAGAAAGATAGTACAATTAGAGAATAACATAATTGATACACTTGGTCAATAAAAAAATTGATTCTTTTTTTCCGATGTCTATATTACTTACGGAATAATGTTAATAACTCTTGTTTCCGTCATTTCGGCAGAAAGAAATTTTCAAAATTAAAATTGATAAAATCTCACCTAAGATCAACAATGTTTCAATAAAGGTTAAATGGATTAGCTATATTATCAATTACGAAAGATTTATTAGGAGTTATTGATTATAAGAAAATTATTAATAACTTTGTATCTAAGAAACGATAGAAAAAATAGACTTCAAATAAATAAATAATATTTTTTTTTTTTTACAAAAAGTCGTAAAATTTGGCTTTAGGCCACAAAACTCATCGGGCCGTCCCTGATGCCTTACTAACATCCATTGAAGGTGCACTGAATTATTCTTCAAAACAATCTCACTGCCCCAGTATAACGTCCAACCTTATCGTCATTGTTGAAAGATTTAGGGAAAATGATAGATGAAGAACAAACACAAATTTGTATCAGATTAGTGGAAAATAATTTTTCATGAAATGAAATTCGGTTTAAGTAGATGATGCATGTATAATCAGCCAAATTTAGGATTTAAGGATAATTAATCAATTCCTACAATCATCCCCCCCCCCCCCCCCCCCCCCCNATTGATAGCCATTAAAAAGCTTTGAAGCTTTAAATTCGAATTTGGGTTTTCAAAACATATTACTTGTTTGAATTGGGTGTTGTTGCAAACAATCGGGAATTCTCTCTACGTCTCTCCCTATCTCTCAATCCCTAATTTTCAGTAATGTAAAGCAAAGAAAAAGATAACAGCAATTCCAACATTGACAATCATTAAAAAACTTTGAAGCTTTGAATTCGAATTTGAGTTTTCAAAAATCATTATTTGTTTGGATCGGGTGTTGTTGCAAACAATTGGGAATATGGTTTGGAGTTTATATCTCAATTTTGAGGGTGTTTTGGTGAAAATTAGACTTGATTTTGGCTGAATTTCAGATTGAAACTCGAAGAAAAAGAAGAAGAAGACGTGACATGTATTATATTTACGAAATTGTAGTAAAATTATAGAAAAGTTGTAGAAATAATGTAAGAAAATTGTAGATAAGTTGTAGATAAATTGTATAATATATATTTAGTTGTATGAAATTTGTTTTTACGATGTATAAATCAGATACAAAATATACAAAAGACATATTGTATAAAATTTGTATTTAAGTTGTATGATATTGTGATTGTATTTAACTGGATAGAAATAATGTTGAAAGTTATAAATAAATTATATAATATATAATTAATTGTATGAAATTTATTTTTACTATATATAAATCAGTTGTATATATTTTGTAAACAAAACTTGTTTATGCCGAGTAATTAATTAAACATAAACATTTAAAATAATAAAGTTTCCAATAGTGTATAGAAATGAAAAAACATCGTATTAAAAACTCACCCCGCACAAACCTACCCAGGACAAAATATGATTAATTATTAAAATATGCATTAACAACTCTCGTTTATCTAATAGATTTTATTTAAAAAAGAGTTGGTGTATATTGAAACTGAATATCCTTATTTGATCCTTCTTTTAGTGTTAGAATTGTTTGTGAGCTAAATGGTGTTTCGGTAAGTTTGTAAGAATAACCTATAAGTAAGCATTAATCTGCTTATATGTATTATATTAATTTTATGAAAATTTACTAATATTTCTGGTAATTTTCGAAACCAAAAGCAAGACCCTAATTTCTTTATTTACTATTTTCAACACTCGTTCTTTTTACCCAATTTTCTTTTAAAATTTTGTATTTATATAAAACTTTATGGGCAATTCAGTTACTTTAATATAAAGCATTTAGTCATACTTTTTTTTATCAAGTATATTGCTTAGTCAGCGTTAATATTTCTATCTCCACATATATATTCAGTTATAATATAATTTTAACAAATAAAAAATTCATCTTTAACACGTTCTCCTCGATTTTGTGCTCCCTCTTTCTGATGTTGGGCATATTTCTATATAATGTTATTTTATTCATGTTTTAACCTTTTTTTGGTACTATTTGGTGTTAAAAATGTCCAACATATGTTAATTATTGATTTTATAACTAATTAAGTTGTGGTGTGATGATTTAGGATGTTTGTAGTGCAAAAATATGAAGAAACGATGCTCCAGCTATAGGAGAGGCGCATCCACCCTTGGAAAAAAAGGCTATATGGAGCACCCTTAATAGTGAAGTCTTAAGAAGGCATCCAGCCTAACATCCGCACCTGGGCGCAGCAAGGTTGAGGAAATAGAGGGTGGACGCGAAGCATCCACCCCAACATCCGATGCTGAGAAGTTCAAGCTGAGGCGGACGCGAAGCATCCAACTCAGCATCAATCCCTGAAGCTGATTCGGAAAAGGAAAAGGTATATTTTAACCCATGATTTTTGGACGTAATTTATAAGCCAAAAACGCCTCTTTTAGGTCATTTAACACACGTCTCTCCCTATCTCTCAATCTCTAATTTTCAGTAATGTAAAGCAAAGAAAAAGATAACAGTAATTCCAACATTGACAATCATTAAAAAACTTTGAAGCTTTGAATTCGAATTTGGATTTTCAAAAATCATTATTTGTTTGGATCGGGTGTTGTTGCAAACAATTGGGAATATGGTTTGGAGTTTATATCTCAATTTTGAGGGTGTTTTGGTGAAAATTAGACTTGATTTTGGCTGAATTTCAGATTGAAACTCGAAGAAAAAGAAGAAGAAGACATGACATGCATTATATTTATGAAATTGTAGTAAAATTATAGAAAAGTTGTAGAAATAATGTAAGAAAATTGTAGATAAGTTATAGATAAATTGTATAATATATATTTAGTTGTATGAAATTTGTTTTTACAATGTATAAATCAGATACAAAATATACAAAAGACATATTGTATAAAATTTGTATTTAAGTTGTATGTTATTGTAGTTGTATTTAACTAGAGGGTGGACGTGAAGCATCCACCCCAGCATCCGATGTTGAGAAGTTCAAGCTGAGGCGGACGCGAAGCATCCAACTCAGCATCAATCCCTGAAGCTGATTCGGAAAAGGAAAAGGTAAATTTTAGCCCATGATTTTTGGACGTAATATATAAGCCAAAAACGCCTCTTTTAGGTCATTTAACACACTTTTTAGGGGATTCGACCTAGAGAGACCAAGGAGCCGCCATGGAGGCCGGATTTCATTTTCTTCTACCAAACTTAGTAATTTTTATGTTTCTTTGTATGATATGTTGTTTGGCTACCATGTCTATGTGGAGCTAAACTTCACGTTCTAGGGTTGTGGTTCTTCTATGACTATTATTATTCGAATGTTGATTTTGGTTTCTTGATTTATCATATTAATTTATTTATTCAATCCTACGCTTAATTATTTGATTGCTTGATCACCAATTAAATACTATCTACGATTTATAATTGAACTCGAAAGTGAAAATTCTAGACTGCATATAGGATTAAATAGAGCAAGTTCGAACCCGGGCATCGGGGAACGGATTCGCGATTAGGATAGACATATACATGATTGCCTTGCTTGGTTGATTCACATTAATTACAAATGCGTTCTTGTTAGTTCTAACCATAGACATATAGGCGTTAGGTTAGCTTGAATAAGCGAGTAAGAACTCGACAAATTGTTATGAGCAATATTAATACGGTCAACCAATAAACTAGATAGATTAGTTACTCAATTCAATTGAAGAATACAATAGCAATGTTAGATAGCTCATAACCCTAGATCGTTTTCTGATAACATAAAAAACTGTTCTTCCTTAGCTTAGAGTTCATTATTTATTTTTTTGTTTAATTACTTTAGCATCACTATTTTTGGGTTTAGTCCTTGTTTAGATAATTAAGATAGTCTAATCTAGTTAATAGTTGATAACAAGTCCTCGTGTGTTCGACACTCTATCTTATTACTTTATTACTTGACGACCGAGTATATTTGCGTGTGCGTTTGGCCACAACAAGTTTTTGGCGGAGACTTAGAATTAGCTATTTTTCTAGATTAAACTTTTACTTTTATCTTTACAGGTTTTGTCTTCTTCTTTTTTTCTTGTAAATATTTTCATGTTTATAACAATTTTATTTTTTTCTTAGTGTGTTTCTAGTTCTCTCAACATGATATTTGGGGATGAAATATCCAGAGGTAAGGTTATTGATGAAGACGCTTGGTTGACGGAAGACTTTTATGGCCCGTTTTTTTGGGCTTGTCATGATCTGAACTCTGGGGGGACTGAATTTGATTATGGAAGTAAGGGCTGGTACAAGGACAGATATTCTCGATTAAGGGAATATGTGGAACGGTGTTATCTTCTAACAAAGTTGGTGAATGATTGGTCGAAGGAGTGAGTTGATGTTGCACAAGGAATTGACAAGTTTGGCTTGGCTTTGCACAACGTGGATGCAGACTTGAATGGAAAAATTGATGTGTTCAACGCCCAACAATTTAATGACGAGTTGTGTGATATTGAAAAAAAATATTCTAGACCAAACTAAGGCACTAAAACGAGAATACCAATCATTAGACCATGTTTTCCTTGAGGATGCCAATATTGAGAAGAGTGTTCAAGAGTCATGTGAGGAAATAGATAATGGTATATTTGAAGACTCTAGTGCATGTAAATATGAGGATGTAAATAGTAATTCAATTCAAGAGTTGGGGCGTGTTGGTCCTCATTCTAAACATTTTTTGACATTGTGTTTGGATGATGACATGGAAATCGAGTCATCTGAGCCTTTGGAGGAGTCAACGGAAGAGGAACAAGGTGCTTACACGTCACGATCCAAAATCCACTATAGGTCGTGATAGCGCCTAACGCCGTCGTCAGGCAAGCCAACAGTGATTAATCAACTTAGTTACTTATTTTATTATTTTCGAAATCATGAATCCCATTAAATACGTAGAGTAAAATCTGGTACTCGTAGAAAACCCGTGATTTTATTTTCCAATTTTCGTATAAAATATAAATTACAAGGTGAAATGATAATAATTACGTGAACTACAATAATGAACATCCAGTAGAAACCCCCAAAATCCGATTTCACAAGTGCATGAACATCTACTAAGGAGTTCAATAATAATACAACATCTGTCTGGAATACAAGTTAAACAGGAGAATATAAATAACTCCGATGGAGACTGTATGTTGTGGATCGTAACATGGAATGCAACTCACTATAAAGTCCCCGCAATAGTCACGCCTTTGCGCCCAAAATACCACCAACAAGTGTAGCATGAGTGCGTAAATTAACGCGTACCCAGTAAGTATCTAGCCTAACCCCAGAGAAGAAGTGACGAGGGGTCGACATCGACACTTACTAGTGGTCTAATAACTCAAATACAGTAGGAAGTAAACAAATATACAACAAGGTCGCAAACAATATAAACAAATATAGGTACGTGGTACAATTCTCCTCTGAACAGTAAATTCAAGTTCTCAATTATCAGTTACCTCCTCAACTAGAGTATATATTAAATGGACACTAGATAGGTCGTCACAACTCTAATCAGGAAAACACACGGATATGCTGGTTTCTTGTCAAAAATTACGCACGACGCTGCCGAGGTGAACGGATCGATCCCATAAGAGTACTTTATAGAAATGTCGAGGCGTACGACCCAATCCCATAATAATGTGTACACCGCCGAAGGTCGAATGGGACGGAGTAAGGAATTAAACGATCAAATATGACTCAAATATTACAATTATAGCATGACGTGAACCTAAGTCTATCCCGACATAATCAGGAATTCTAGCATACACACTGACACTCGTCACCTCATACGGGCGTAGCTCCCACAACATGCAGTACACAAGAATATAACACCTACGGCGTAAATTCCCTCTCACAGGGTTAGACATGAGACTTACCTCGCTCTAAAGTTCCATAACCGGCTCCAACGCTACTCTAACACCTCAAATCGATGCCCGTCGCTCCAAACCTAGTGAAACAATGTGAAAACAATAAAAATATACTCTAATACTCGAAATAAATCAATTTATAATAATTTTCAACTCTGCTCGAAAAGTTAATAAAGTCATCCCCTGAGCCCACGTGCCCGGAACCCGATGAAACTCAAAAAATCCAATAACCCATTCAATTACGAGTTCAACCATACTAATTTCATTCAAATCCGACTCCGAATCGACATTCAAAACTCAAATATTCACTCTATGAAACTTTAGACAAAAAAACCCAATTTCTCTTTTTAAATCATCAACCAAATGCCAAAATCGAGGATAGATTCATGAAATATGATCAAAATCGAGTAGAAAACACTTACCCCAATCCAGATGGCGAAAATCGCTTCAATCCGAGCTTCATAGATCCAAATATGGTAAAATGACTGAAACTCCCGAAACATAGCTTCTGCCCAGGTATTTACCCTTCGCGATCGCGGAAAATGCTTTGCGATTGTGAATCACAACTTTTCTCATCTCATAATTGCCCTTCGCAATCGCGGAAAACCAATCGCAATCACGAAGAACAAGCTGCCCAACTCCTCCAAATAGCTTCTGGTATAATGGTCGTAACTTTTTGTACAAAACTCCAAATGACAAATGGTTTGGCTTTCAGAAAACTAGACGACAGGGGATAAAACCTTATAGATTGCAAGATATGAGCTTCCAAAGTCAGCCTTGTGCAGCAGAAATTTCTTCTTCGCGAACGCGAATCTTCCTCTGCGAACGCGATTCACAGACCCTTTTCTCCCATTTTGCTCTTCGCAAACATGATCCAGTATCTGTGATCACGATGCACACTGCTGTATCCAAAAACCAGCAATTAAAAATGGCCTAGAAATGGTCTGAAACCACCCCGAAACTCACTCGAGCCCATCGAGACCCCGTCCGAACATACCAACAAGTCCCAATACCTTATACAAACTTATCCAAAGGCTCGATGTAACGACCTGACCGGTCGTTTTGAGATCTAGCGCATCGTTCGGAGGTTTGAGACCTTGAGCAGCTTCACTTCAGGTATTATGACTTGTACACATTGTCGGAATTGAATTTCAAGAAGTTTAGAGTTGATTTGGAAATAAAATTCTCATTTCGGAAGTTTTAAGTTAGAAGAATTGACTAATGTTTGATTTTTGAGTAAACGACCTCGGAATCGGGATTTGAAGGTTCCAACAGTTTCATATGATGATTTTGGAGTTGGGCGTATGTTTGGATCGGGTTTTGGATGACCCGGGAGCATTTCGGCGCATATTGTGAAAAGTTGATACTTTGGAAGAATTTCATGAATTTGGGTTGAAGTGTATTTCAATGTCATCGATATCCGTTTGGGATTCCGAGCCCGGGAATAGCTCCGTATGGTGATTTCGGTCTCAGGAGCACGTCCGGACGTGGATTTAGAGGTCCGTAGGTCATTTCGGGGTCATTTGGAAAAAGTTAGAAATTTTAAGGTTTTAGGGAAGTTTGATTGGGAGTGGACTTTTTGATATCTGGTTCGGATTCTGACTCCGAAAGTTAGAGTAGGTCCGTAATGTCAAATGTGACTTGCGTGCAAGGTCAATTGGAGTTGATTTGATAGGTTTCGGGATCGAATGTAGAAGTTGGAATTTCTTAGTTTCATTAGGCTTGAATTGGGGTGTGAATCCTATTTTTAGCGAAGTTTGATATGATTTGAGTCATCGAATAAGTTCGTATGATGTTTTAGGACTCGTTGGTATATTTGGTTAGGGTCCCGGGGGCCTCGGGTATGTTTCAGATCATTTTGGGCTACTTTGGATGCTGATTTTCTGATGTTTGGTGTTGTTCTTCGCGTTCGCGAGGATCCTCTCGTGTTCGCGAAGAAGGATTTGGCTTCTGGGATTTTGTTCTTCGCGTTCGCGAAGAGACTATCGCGTTCGCGAAGAAGGAAATCTCTATTACACAGGTCTGACTTTGGAGACTCATATCTCACAATCTATAAGGAATTTGGAGATGATCCAAACATGAAAGTTGTAGCTATTTGTGTCTAGTTTTCAGAAAGGTAAACCATTTAACAGTGGATTGCTTACAAAAAGTTATAGCTGGTATACTATAGGCTATCCGAGAAGATAAAGAAGAAATTTGTGTTGCACAAGGCTGACTTTGGAAGCTTATATCTCATAATATATAAGAAGTTGAGAGATGACCGAAACATAAAAGTTGTAGATACTGGTGTCTAGTTTTCAGAAAGTTAAACCATTTGTCATTTAGAGTTTTTTACAAAAGGTTATGGCCATTATACTAGAGGTGTTTTGAGAAGAGTTTGGAAATAGATTTTGAGAATTTTGTTCATCGCGAACGCGATGGGGCGCTCGCGAACGCGAAGAAGGGTTTCCTGGGCAGTGTATAAGTTTGCAAAAATAGATTTGACTCATTCATCTCATTTCCTCCATGGGAGCCGACCTAGGAGCGATTTTGGAGCTCCATCTTCATCGTCCATGTCAAGGTAAGTGATTCCCACATATTGCAAGTTAAATACTTGGATTATATATAGATTTTAACAGGGAAATTCATGTAAAATTAGTGAAAATTTGGAGCTTTGGTAGAAAACCTAGAAATTGGTATTTTTGGATTTTGACCACGAATTGGGCATGGAATTGAGAATATATTACATATTTGAGTTCGTGATGTTATGGGTAATGTTTATCTTCGAAAATTTTCGGAATCCAGGCACGTGGGCCCGATGGTTGATTTTATCGACTTTTCGAGCGGAGTTAAAATTTATTGTAAATTGGATTATAATAAGTATTGGAGTATATATTTATGGATTTGCATATTTATTGACTAGTTTTGGAGTTTTGGGCATCGGTTTGAGTTGTTGGAAAGGCTTGGGAGCCGGCTATGGAACTTCGGAGCGAGGTAAGTCTGTTTTCTAACCTTGTAAGAGGGAATTAATCCCATAGGTGAATTGAGTTAATATATACTTCTATTTATGGGGGCTACGTATGCACGAGGTGATGATAGTCCGTACATAGCTACTAATTATGCTTATGTCCGGTTAATTTTAGGTTTACACCATGCCTTGTTGATACTGTTATTTTATTATGTTTATTATTTTCCTTGAAAAGAATTGAGATCGAGTATGCTTATTAAATGCCTTGAAATTGAGGATTTCGAGACTTGAAAGTTTTCATTTGAAATTCGTATTTTTGAAAAAAAATTGAAGAATATTATAATAACTTAAAAAATCTATGTGCAACCGCGTCGCAAATATATTTCGCGAGCGGGGTAAATTTCCACTACTCTCATGGGAGCGGGTCGTTCGGCTCGGCAGGTTAATAGATGCATCTATGGTTCGTGTTGTTCGACCCTTGATAGTGCACAATTTATATTTATATGTTGGTTCGTGTTGTTTGACCCTCGACAGTTCATAGTTTATATTTATAGGTTGGATCAGACCGTACGACCTCGGCATGACTTTCCCATGATAACTCTTTGGAACTAATAATAATTGACATTGCTTTATTGGCTTGGGATATAAATTGTTAAATGATGAAAAATGAATTTGGGAATTTCTATTAGTAAAGAGAATTGTTGATTATTTCAGAGTATTGGATTTTCAGCTATGTTATATATATTCCATACTTAAATATAATATCGGTATTTTATTGTTAGCCCATAGTAAGTGTCGGAGTCGACCCCTCGTTACTACTTCTTCGAGGTTAGACTGTATACTTACTGAGTACGCGTTGATTTACGTACTCATACTACACTTGTTGCACATTTTTGTGCAGGTGCATATATGTCTAGTGGCTTTGTGGGTGCAGAGGCGAGGTTGATGCGGGGACTTAGGTGAGTTGCATCCTATGTTACAATCCGCAGCCAGCAGAGTCTCCTTTAGAATCATGTATACATTTCCTGTCTAATTTGTATTCCGGACAGATCCTGTATTTTATCTCACTCCCTAGTTGATGCTCATGCACTTGTGACACCAGGTTTTGGGGGCATTTATGGGTTGTTCAATATTATAGTTGTAAAAACATTATCATTTACTCTGTGAATTTTATCACTTATCATCTAATTGAGGGAAATTATGATTTCAAAAATACTAAAATGAGAACCAAGTTAATTATTTATTTTTGTCTTGGCTGACAACGACGTTAGGCGTCATCACGACCTTTAATGGATTTTGGATTGTGACACTCGAAATGCCACAAATAACATAAAAATCATGAATCGACGATAAAAATCTTTCTTTTAACATTTAAACATCCAAACTTCAATAAACGCGTCTAAACATATCAAAACATTCCTAAATGACGCCAAACTTTACGCACAAGTCAGAAATCACAATACGAATCTATTCCAAGGACCGGAACCCCAAACGGACATCGATATCACCAAAGTCCACCGCAACCCAAACTTAGGAAATTCTAAAACCTTTAAAATGCCAACTTTCCACAATACACACCGAAATGCTCCTGGGCGACCCGATACTCAACCAGAACATATGCCTAAGTTTGAAATCATCTTACAAACCTATTGGAGCTTTTAAATCCCAATTCCGATGTCATTTACTCAAAAGTTAAACCTTATTCAATTCTTCCAACTTAAAGCTTCCGAAGTTAGAATTTTCTATCCGAATCAACTCTGAACTTCCCGAAATTAGATTCCGACTACGTGTACAAGTCATAAAACATGAAGTGAATCTACCCAAGTCCTCAAACCACCGAGCGAAGCACTAGATCTCAAAATGACCGGTCGGGTCGTTACATTACATTCTTGAATTTATCGTGCCAGAGAGAAAAAATTATATTCCTCATCTAAAAGCCGAGGTGTGTAGAGTGAAAAATTTATTACTTGGCCTGGTTATCTTTGTATCTCCTCCAAAGAAGCATAGCCACAAACCGGATGTCTTGTTAGGGGCACAATTCATAAGTTCAAGGCGGAGGCAAAAAGTGGTTCAAGTTGGGCCGCAACTTTAGATTAGGCGCTTGTTAGGAGGCAACCCAGCTTTACTTCTTTCTTTATTTTTTTTTTATATCATTTTTGTAGTGTTTGTTTTTGTTTTATAGGATTATGAGAAGAGGAGCAAAGATGAAGTATGCAAAAGAGAGCTAGATGATTGGGACTAAGTGTAGGGTGTCCACATAAAGGACCATCCTTGGGAGAGTCAGAGTACCCCGTGAACTATTATTGCTTCGACCTTTGGCCTTCCAGGGAGTTTCTCTTACCCTCTTCATTTTATTTATGATGTGCATTAAGGACACTGCACTCTTTTAAGTGTGGGGTGGGAGAATTCCTTTAGATAATTAGCTTTTTTGTAGTAGTAGTGTAGTTTTATAGTAGTAGTTTTAGTAGATTAATTTTTTTTAAATTTGAAAAAATAGAAAATCGAAAAAAAGAATTTAGACTTTTTTCGACTGTGGATCTCTTAGGCAATTTTCTTGAGGGATTATAGTCTAACAAAAAATTGCAAAAGAATTTGAAAACGGAAAAATACAAAAATATGTCCTTTAGTTTTTCTTAGGTAGTAATAATCCCCTATGATTTTTTTTTGTACCTCGGTTCTTTTCCATGGGTTGTAGCTTGAATCGGGTAGTAATTTTTTTTATTTTTAGAATAGGATGTATGAAATAAATGGAGGAAGAAAGATGAACCTAGGCTCCTTTGACTTGTTTGATAGTAGCATACTTAGGCTTTGGCATGTGTAGAATTTTTTCTATGTGTTGAAGTCGTTCATGTTGCCTTGTTTATTTGGATTGCATCTTGCGACGCTTATGTCTCACTTTCTTGACTTGTATTCACTTTGTGCTTTATGATTAATATCTCGTGGCTTCGTGAATACTTGCATTAATTTGAGAGTCGGAATGAGACCATCCTTAGTGAGTCATGTGCCATGTGTTGTGAGGTTTTTGTAGACCATGTTATTATACTTGTGGCTAGAACTTGCCTGGTATGTGAGTTGAAGCAAAATTTTAGGTGATGCTCGATTTGAAAAATGATTTTAGGCTTTCTTTGATCTTTTTTAGCTTAATTGCTTATTACAATAAAATATAACCCTAGTTAAACCTTTTGAGCCTATAGACTTTTATTTGGCACCCACATTACAAGCCTATATCTCTTTTGTTCTTAATTGATATTTTGTTATCCTTTTACCTCTTAAAATACTTTAATTGTACAATGAATGCTAAAATAAGTAATGAAGTAAATTGGGTGGCTTTTGAGTGGAACCAATAAAAGAAAGAAAAGTGCACTTATTTTGTAAAATAATACACCACTAGAAGAAATTGGAAAAGGAAAAGAATAGTTGAGAAAAACTAGAAAAAAAAAAAAGAAAAAAAAATGTATGTAGACAAATAAATTATTGTCATGTTCTTGCTAGTGAGGTATAAATTAAATCAGTGCTTAAAGAAAGAGGGAACATTGTTGGGGTGATTTTAGTTGTGAAACTAAGGTATATTGAAGAATTTGCGCTTAAGTTATCATGTGATGTGTTAAATTGCTTAGGAGGGTGAACCATTATTCCTAAATATATCCTACTCGTCCCTTAGCCACATTACAACCATGAAAAAGTGCTAATTGATTTAGATCGAGCGATCCTACATTAGTAGAACATTATGGGGAAGCGTATGGCACCAATTGCGTGCATGTGACTTCTTTGTGAGAGTGAGAGGTTTCTTTGATATATGTGAGGTCCTTAAATTATATTTGATCATGAGATTCAAATGTATGGATCCAACTCACTATCCTTGATTTTTTGTTGAGGCACATGGTTTCACGAGGGATAGGTTATGTTATTAGACTTCTCTATGATGTTGGGTGTTCAAGCCATGAGTGCATTGTGACATTGAGTCGGGTTTTGATGCTAAAATTATTATGAGAATGTTATATTTATTGTGAATATTTTTGAAATATGGCATGAGTTAAAGGGAAGTGTGTGTTGAATGCATATGTTAGAGTTTAATTGTTGCTATCAACCATGTCATAGGCGTAATGTGCTTTGAGTGGTAGGAGCTTAATTTTGTTTCGTCTGCTAATGCTTTGCTCGAGGACGAACAAAGGTTTAAGTGTGGGGTGGTGATGATGGACATATTTCTATATGTTTTAATGTTATTCTACCCATGTTTTAACCGCTTTATGGGGCTATTTGGTGTTAAAAATTCCCAACATGTGTTAATTATTAATTTTATGACTAATTAAGTTGTGTGTGATGTTTTAGGATGTTTGGAGTGAAAAAATATGAAGAAAATATGATCCAATTATAGGAGAAGAGGGTAGATGTGTCGTATCAACCTTGGAAAAAAGGCTAAATATGGATCACCCTTAGCAGTAAAGTCTTAAGAAGGCATCCACCTTAGAATCCGCACCTGGGCGCAGCAAGGTTGAGGGAACAGAGGATTGACGTGAAGCATCCACCCCAGCATACGATGCTGAGAAGTTCAAGTTGAGGCGGACACGAAGCATCCAACTCATCCTTAACCCTTGAAGCTGATTCGGAAAAGGAAAAGTAAAATTTAGCCCACGACTTTTGGACGAAAGCCAAAAACGCCTCTTTTAGGTCATCTAACACACTTTTGAAGGGGATTCGACCTAGGGAGAGCAAGGAGCTGCCATGTGGATTTCATTTTATTCTACCAAACTTAATAATTTTTGTGTTTCTTTGTATGATTTGTTGTTTGGCTACCATGTCTATGTGGAGCTAAACTTCACGCTCTAGGGTTGTGGTTCTTCCATGACTATTGTTATTCGAATGTTGATCTTGGTTTCTTGGTTTATAATATTAGCTTATTTATTTAATCCTACGCTTAATTATTTTATTGCTTGATCACCAATTAAATACTATCTACGAATCAAGAATTGAAATCGAAAGTGGGAATTCTAGATTGCATATAGGATTTAATAGAGAAAGTTCTTGAACCTGGGCATTAGAGAACAAATTCGCGGTTAGGATAGACATATACCTGATTGCTTTGCTTGGTTTGATTTACAGGAATCACAAATGTGTTCTTGTTAGTTCTAATTCCATAGACATATAGGCGTTAAGTTAGCTTGAATAGGCAAGTAAGAACTCGACAAATTCTTATGAGAAATATTAACACTGCCAACCAATAAACTATATAAATTAGTTAGTCAATTCAATTGAAGAATACAATAATAATGTTAGATGGCCAATAACCCTAAATCGTTTTCATTACATTGATAACATAAAAATTTGCTCTTCCTTTGTTCGGAGTTCTTTATTTATTTTCTTTTTAGTTTAGTTACTTTAACATCACTACTTTTGGGTTTATTCCTTGTTTAGATAATTAGGATAGTTTGATCTAGTTTATAGTTGATAACAAGTCCCCATGGGTTCGACACTCTATCTTATCAATTTATTACTTGACGACCGCGTATATTTGCGTGTGCATTTGGCCGCAACATTCTCTCTCTCTCTCGCTTATCTCACTGGTAACGTGTCTTCGCCGCCCGCCACTCACCGGAACCTTACCGGAAATTGACGCAGGTAAGTAGCCTCTCTCCTCTCTCCTTCTTCTCTCTTATTCTACTACCAAAGTCTCTATCTCCTTCTCCCCTTTCTCCCTTCTCATCTACTCTGCCTACTTCCCCTTTCTTTTCCCAGCATTAAATGTACTCTTTCTCTCCCCTTTGTTCTTTTTCCGGTCGACCTTCCAGACTTGAGGTAGCGACATCATCCTCCCTGTTTATTCCCTTTCTTTTTCCGTTTGGTACACGCGGCCCTCTCCTTTAATTTCCAGGTACCCACCTACCAACGCTATCAGAATTTCATATTCTACTATTGGCGGTGACAGCGCATGGAGGTACGTGGATTGCTTGACATCGACTCAGGCCACTGCTGCAGCATCGCCACAGCATCTACTACGATCATCCAGGGTTCTTTTTAATCTTTTTGGAGTTGGTACCTCCAATCCACCAATCAATTTCTCTATCTTCCTTCTATTAGTTAAATTAATTGCACTAGTTAAATAATCATTCTTGAGTGTTTATTTTCAATTAGTGACTGCTAGTTTCGACGTGCCTTCCTTCTATTAGTTAATTAAACTGCAGTTGTTAAAGAATAATTCTTGAGCGTTTACTTTCAATTAGTTCTTACTTTCAATTAGTGACTGCTAATTTCGTCGTGCCTTCCTTTATCCTAATTATTATCTTGACTAGTTGCTCTAGTTTAACCAATATATTTACAACTCTTGCTTTCTTGTTTGTATTTGCTTACAACAAGTGCCTTAAGTTGTAGACTATATTTTTCATTCCTAGTTTATCTTGTTGTGTGTTGTATTGGTACGTAGTATCCCTTATGTTAGAGTGGCTAGGGAGAGTGATGGTGGAGTGAGGTCATGTCCTCGGGTGGGGCGAGGGCAGGAGGCAAGGGTGGTAAGAGGGTAAGGGTTGCTAGGCTGAGAGTTTAGTCCTGGAATATAGGGACATTGACGGGGAAGCCAATAAGATTAAGGAAGATTTTCTAGAAGAGGAAGATTAATATAGCGTGTGTCTAGGGGACTAGATGGATGGGTAGTAAGGCATGGAATATTAACGGGTATAAATTGTGGTATTTAGGAGGTGCGAGGGGCAAGAATAGTATGGGTATTTTATTAGATAGGGACCTCAAAGAACTGATGGTAGATGTTAAGAGGGTAGACGATAGATTGATGGTCATTAAGCTAGTGGTTGGTGGGGTTACTTTAAATGTGATTAGTGCATATGCATCACAGGTGTGCTTGGACGAGGAGGTCAAAAGGAACTTCTGGGAAAATTTGGATGAAGTGGTGCGAGGTACTCCGCACAACGGCAAGCTATTCATAGTAGGTGATTTTAATGGTCATATTTGGGAGACGGCTAGGGGATACAACGATGTGCATAGCGGGTTCAATTTTGAAGTTAGGAATGAGGATGATACTTCGTTGCTGGATTTCGCTAAAGCTTTTGATTTGGTGATATCTAACCTGTGTTTCTAGAAAAGGGTGGACCATTTGGTCACGTTCCGCAGTACGGTGGCCAAGACTCAGATTGATTACCTTCTCTGCAGGAAGAGTGATAGAGGCTTATGCATTGATTGCAAGGTTATACCGAGTGAGTGGCTTCCAACCCAACATAGGCTTTTGGAAATAGACTTGGAAATCAAGAGAGGGGAAGATGAGAGCGGTGTACGGTCAACCTAAGATCAAGTAGGGAGCATTGACTAAGGACAAAGCTCAGGAATTGGGTGGAGAAGCTATTGGTTGTGGGGGCCTAGATGAGTAGTAGGGACACGAGTAGTATTTAGGCCACGACAATGGATTACATTAGGGAAGCTGCTAGAGAGGTGTTAGGGGTCACGAAAGGTTACTCGGGGTGCCACAAAGAGAACTGGTGGTGGAAGAGAGAGGTTCAAGGAAGTGAACGCGGGGAAAGCGGCATACGTGAAGTTAGTGGAGAGCGCCGACGAGGAGGAGAAGAGGAAAAATATGGAGTGTTATAAGAATACAAAGAAATAGGTGAAGTTAGTAGTCACAGCGGCCTTGAACACTTGTATAATGAACTTGGGGGCAGAGGCGGTTACAAGAAAGTGTTTAGGCTATCCAAGGTAAGAGAGAGGAAGGCTCGGGACCTGAACCAAGTGAGATGCATCAAAGACGAGGAAGGCAATGTGATGATGGAAGAGGCGTGTATTAGGCGCAAGTGGTAGACATACTTCCATAAACTCTTGAACGAGGATAGAGACAGGAACATCTTGCTTGGGGAGTCGGAGAACTCAGAAATCCAGTATGAGGTCACCCATCGTGCTTACACTCTCATAACATGGGCACGACATCACCCTTCGTGCTTTACACTCACATAATGTGGCACGACATCACCCTTCATGCTTTACACTCTCATAACATGGCACGGCATCACCCTTCGTGCTTTACACTCTCCCTCACATGATACTGTACAAACAATGGCACAGCATCACCCTTCGTGCTTTACACTCTTCCTTACCAAGCATATGTACATCAATGACAAACAAGACCAGAAGCATAAATAACATCAAGGGGAGTGTTTTTAACGGATATTCCAAACAAATCCCAATCACAACTTTCCAAGCCAACAATAAGAACTGTATTATTCAAATACTTCCACAAATCTCACAAATGGACCACAACACAAGTATAGAATCTAGTATCTCAAGAAGATCGGTTGTAGCAATGTATTAATGATTATGCATAGAAGTGACCGAATTAGACACATCAATGTATTCTCAGAATCCCATCAAATTTGATCAAGTTATAATAGGCTAAGTCTTGATTTCTATTATTTAATACTATGTTCTTAATATCTAGAAGTCAAGTGAGACATGAATTAAGAAGGTCACGTAGTTCTACAAGACATAATTATAACATAATCTACCCCCGAGCATGATTAACCCCGGCACATACATATACGTTCGTCACTTCATATATGTATCACCCCCGCATGTAGAAAATAATGCCAAATAAGATGAAAAATTCCCTCAACAAAGTTAGGCAAGAGACTTACCTTGAACAAGCAAATTACAATATCGAGCAAGCCAAGCGATGCTCCAAAAATGCCAACACGCACGTAGTGACCTCCGAACGGCTCAAAACTAGCTAAAAGCAACTCAAATACATCAACTAAAGCCCAAGGAAACAATTCCAAATGATAAAGATGGAATCCAAAATCAAATCCCAATCCGGCCAAAAATCACACCCGGGTCCACGCCTCGGAACCCGACAAAACTCACAAAATCTGACACCCCATTCAATTACGAGTCCAACCATACTAGTTTCACTCAATCCCGACTCCAAATCGATGTTCAAAACTCAAAAACTCATATTATGAAACTTTAGACCAAACCCCCCAATTTCCTCTTTAAAATTCATCAACCAAAAGCTAAAATCGAAGATAGATTCATGGATATAACCAAAACCGAGTAGAGAAAAATTACCCCAATTCATATGGTGAAAATCGCCTAAAACATTATCCAATTTCGAGCTCCCCAACTCAAATTATATTAAATAAACAAAACTCTCGTTTTAACACTGTTCTGCCTCGTTTCTTGTGCCAAATGATCTCGAAACTCGCTTTTGATGCCTCCAATGGATTCTTTGTAAAATTCTAGTCAAGTTAGGCTCTTGAATCACTCCATTTGACCTTACACTGAGGGAGATATGTTGGTTTCAATATTTGAAAATAGTGCAGCTTTTTAAATACGAAGTCAGTGGTAATTTCGTAATTAATCTAAAAATCTAGCAACCCAATTCTTAATAAAATGACCATAAACTCCTTATACGATGTCCAAATTCGACGATCTTTTTTGCTATGGCTCCGTAATTACGATACGGATCTAATGCTTCAATAAAATTAGAAATTAGAGCTCATTTTCTTAATGTAGTACCATTTATGCTTGAAGAAAAACAACATCGAAACATAAAAAACACGAGCGCACACAACCCAAACCTATCTGAAACTCAGACCAGCCCCTCGGGACCACGTCCAAACATACCAACAAGTCCCATAACATGACACGGACTTACTCAAGGCCTCAAAACACATATAACAACATCAAAACGACGAATCACACCTCAATCCAAAAGTCAATGAACTTGAAACTTCAAACTTCCATAACCGATGCCAAAACCTATCAAATCATGTCCGATTGATCTCAAATTTTGCACACAAGTCACATTTGACATTGCGGGCCTGCTCCAACTTCCGAAATTGAAATCCGACCCCGATATCAAAAAGTCCTTTCTCGGTCAAACTTTCCAAAAAATTCAACTTTCGTCATTTCGAGCCAAATTCAACTACGGACCTCCAAATCACAATCTGGACACACTCCTAAGTCCAAAATCACCCAATGGAGCTAACGGAACCATCAAAATTTCAATCCGAGGTCAAATACTAAAAAGTCAAACTCGGTCAGCTCTTTCAAATTTAAAGCTCCCTAGTTGAGAGTCATTCTTCTAAATCAGTCCCGAATAACCTGAAAACTAAAACCGATGATTCACATAAGTCAAAATACATCATACGGAGCTACTCACGCCCGTAAACTACGGAGCAAAGTGTAAATGCTCAAAACGACCAGTCGGGTTGTTACATGCTAGGCTGGAGGTGTGGAGACAACCCTGTAATCTAAGGGTTTCAAGTTGAGTAGGACGAAAACATAATACTTGGAGTGCAATTTCAGTGTTGGGACGCATGAAGCAGAAGTGGACGTGAAGCTTGATACACAAGACATCTCCAAGAGAGAGTTTTAAATACCTTGTGTCTGTAATACAAGGTAATGGGGAGGTTGTCGAGGATATTACTCATCGTATTAGAGCGGGGTAGATGAAATGGAAACTCGCATCTGGTATTTTATGTGATAGAAATGTACCACCAGATTCAAGGGCAAGTTTTATAGGGTGGTAGTTAGACCAACTATATTGTAGGAGCAAAGTGTTGGCCAGTCAAGAAGTCTCATATTCAGAAGATGAAAGTAGCGAAAACGAGGATTTTGAGATGGATGTTTAGACATACCAGGAAAGATAAGTTTAAGAATGAAGTTATTAGGGACAAGGTGGGTATGACTCCTGTGTAAGACAAGTTGTGGGAATCGAGGATGAGATGGTTCAGACATGTGAAGAGTAAAGACACTGATGTCCTAGCTGGGAGAAGTTGACCACGGCGGGTCAAATGAGGGGTAGAGGGAGGTCTAAGAAGTACTGAGGAGAGATGATTATGCAGGACATGACACTCTTCAACTTACCGATGATATGACCCACGATAAGAAGGTGTGGAGGTCAAGAATTAGGGTTGTGGGTTGACAGGTCGTCGAGAGCTTCTCCTAGTCTCACCAGTAGTATTAGTACTATTCTTATGTCTTACTATTCCTAGTTCCTTATTATTACACGGTAAGTCATTCTTACCGATAGTATTGAGACTATTCTTGTGTTTTTATATTCCTAAATCTTTGTTATTATATATTGTGTCATTTGCCTTTGTTGCCTTATTACCTTATTAGCTATTGTTTGATTATTGCTTTCCCTTTTTTGTTCTTGAGTTGAGTGTCTACAGAAAATAACATTTCTATCTTCATGAGGTAGGGATACACTATACTCCTCATACACTACTAGTGAGATTTCTATCTTCATGAGATTTCACTAGTTTTATTGTTGTATAACTTTAACAAATTAAAATGTATTTTGAGAACTTATCAGTTACTCCTAGTGCTTTTCATCAATGAAGTCAACGGACTCTTTGCTCTTGTTGATAGTGAGAAACTTGAATCATCTAATTGGTAGTAGTGAAATAGAATGACTTTTTAGATCTCCTTAACAGTAAAGTTATACTTCACTGTTATTGCTCTACAATAGACAACGAAAGGACATTATTACATGCGCAAAGAGACAGCTAGTCGTTGGTCAAAATTTTGATGCAGCAATATCCTCATCTCTTGCTGATTTCAGACTGCCGTATAGGAGTCATGCCTTTTTAAACGAGTCCTAATATTACTGCATTTATTAGGCTCGAATTTTGTTGGGGGGGGTTACTTTGATTTCACATTAAAAGGAATGGCACTAGAACTACAAATTGTGGATAGATTTCCAATAGATACAACCATGGACAATCTTTCTCAAATTCGTGACAACCAAATAAATAATCTGCCCCCCAAAATTGGCATGGAAGACAACAGAAAGCTTAGAGCCAGTTCATATTGAGCCTTCGTCATTCGGAATCGCTCTCTACGCTGCCCATGGCTTTCAACCCTCTTGGTCTCTGCACCAAAACCACCATGTAAATAAACCAATACCAATAAACAAAAAAAAAGAAGAAAACAAGAAGTCCTACTTTGGTACCTTTTTGGAAGTCTTCTTCTCTCTGACTTCATACCTCTCTAAAGACATATCCGTCAACCATGCTCCCGGACTCACCAACTGTTCCATTTTCCGGCACCGGCAAGATTCAGTCTTTACCCAACCCATGTAATAAAGGGAGAAAAAAGAACCTCATAAAATAGGGGACTTACAAGTAAAGTTCTTTGAATAAGTTTAGCCCTCTTCTTAGGTCTTTGAGGAAGTTTACAACCTTTCATAGCCATGAAATCTTCTTCTTTCTCTTTGCTTGACAAACTTATATACAACTTTGGCCAAACTATGTTATTCTCGCCGCCACTTACGGCAGCGCTATCCACCAGAATTTTGCCGTTCTCCTCCGCTGACCCTCTTGTTGTGTAACACCTTTCCTCTTTCTCCGGTGAAGAAGATTTTCTTGCCTCCGATCTAAGCATCGTCGATTCTGAATTCCTGTTACCAAAACACAATCCCAAAAAGTTATTAAGGAAAATGAACGAAAAATTTGCAGACCTCCGCTTAAAGTTTTTTATTTTCCTATTTGGGATCTAAAAAAGAAGGAAACTTTCCTTAATTCCGCACTGACTTTTTCAGCAAGATTTTGAAAATGCCTCGGAACCCAAAATGTGAAGGAAACAGGAAATTTTCCAGATTGGGATAGAAAAAAGTTGCAAAAAATGTGCAGATGTCCCAAGAATTTTTCCACCAAATATTTATATCATTTTTGGGTAACCAAAAGGAGAAAATGAGGGGAGAAGATAGATTTTCTTTCCAGTTTCTCGAAAATTTTCAGAAAATTTACGAACATGAAGAAGAAAATTTTCCAGATATTTAAAATTGAGTTCCCAATTGGTATAGATACAAAAAAGAAACATTTTTGTATTTCCCATTTTCTCCGGTACCCAAAAGTGAAAAAAAAAAAAAAACGATTTCCCTTCCCTTCTCTCTGTTTCCAGATTTGCTCAGAGAGAATTGACAAACCTGGTAAAACGAGGAGGGGTAAGAGGGAAAAGGGTGTCTTTAGTTGGGGCGAAATGAGACGATGATATTTTGCGGCGAAATCTACAAGGTTGGGGTCCTCTGACTCTCACACATCGGAGTCTCTTTCTACTTCCCCACTGCAAACAGAATACTTCTGTTTCCTCATTCTTATCTTCCTTCTCCATCTTCCCTTTCAAATAAAAAAACATTTATTTAGATTCTCTTCAGATACAAAAAGTAAACGGAAAGAGAAACAGAACAAACATCTAGTTACCTCAAGATCTGCGTTTGCTACAGGAAATTCTCCTCCAAATCCTTGAAAATACAAATCACAAAATGAAGTTTTGAGGGCTGAAATAAAAGGGAATTGGAGGGGGGAATGTTTGAACATGGTATAAGATAAGAAAAAGATGAAAACAAGTATACCTCAAATTTGCAGATTTTTCATCAGAAATAAAATCTGAAAATGGGTTTCCCCAACAAGTGAAACATTTTAATTAAAATCAGTAAATTCCAGCACCAAATTCTTCTCTTTCTGGGTCTATATGGCTATCAATTTCGGATCAGTTCTTGAGTTTGAACAAGTGTTTTTTTCCTGAGACTGTTTCTTTCTGAGAAAAAAACTCTCTGTCTTTGAGTATGATGAAATTGGAAAGGGCGGAGTGGGTGGGGGTTTCTTCTTCTTCCTCATCTTTTTTCTCTGCTCTTATCTCCGTTTATATATACTCCAAAGAGCGCACTCGCAACAGATTGCATTTTAGCCGTCTGATTATCTAGCGACGGCTTTGATTCAGTTTTACCTATGCTAACGCTCCAAGCCCATATAGATATAGCCCTAAACAGATTCAAACCACACCCAAAGCCCATTTCTTTTTGGTTGAAAAGGGATTGATACCCAAATAGCCGGTCATGTTCACGGTTTAACTTTCAAAGCTAGTATAAATATATAATAATATATTAATTATATATATATATATATATATATATATATTAGTCGGTTATTTTTTATCTAATTATATTATATTAGAAATTTATTTACTCTCACTAGAGAGGTTTAACTTAATTATAATTTGATATACAATTTTGTAATTATATGTACAAATTAGTTATTAAAAAAATCCGTAATATTAGACATTTAATAGGGAATAAGTGATGCTTACTCCAATCCCCCTCCCATGTAACCAATTATCCAAAATCCTTGTCAACCAAGGGCAAAATTATCATTTTACCTTGTTATTTTATTTTTTTTTATTTTTAAAACAATGCTCACTATTTTGATACACACGAGTGAAAGGGTCTAGAAACATCTCTCCTCTATTCCATCATAACTTAGGCGTACTCTTTGAGTTCTCCATCTTCAAAATTTGAAGAATACGATTTCGGGTATTGTTGGTCTCTCAATTTTGCTCAAATCTTCTTCTTTTTTTACTCTATTTTTTTTTTGAGATCTCTTAACTGTATAGGTCAAAATCTGTCTGAGAAAATTCGGTATGAAGAGGTTATCAAGTGCGGGAATTGCGGGCGATTAGGCCGAGGTCGACCAAGGCCTGGCAATAAGGAACCGCCGAGCAAGCCATTAAGGCCGAGGTCGAGTAGCGAAGTATGGGAATAACGGTTAGTATAATCTTGGGACTATCAAAGGGAATATTTTATTGAACATTCCCTTTGCAGTACTTTTTAGGATTTTTGGGAATATCCCATATAAATAGTAAAAGAAAGGGGATAAAGGCATGTAATATTCACTCTGATAAGAACTCTTATGAAACGTTGACTCTTGAGATATAATACAACACTTTACCTTTCCACAGTGATTCGATTCGTTGTTTACTCTACCCTTTCACGCATCAGATCCGAGAAAGTCACGTATATTCCTATATCCATTTACCTTATATTGTTGTCAGAGGGAAGAATCATCCACATCATTCAATATTGGGTGAATCCTTCCTTTTATTTACATTTATTGCCATTTAATACATTTATTGTTCATTACTGTCCCACCATTCGTTATTGATAGTTTCATTTAATACCCTCATAATTGGTTCTAAGCGCTATTCGACGTTATTATATAAGCATGTGTTAGATCTAAGATTTATTATATTTGACTAGAATTTGCCCTTCTCCTTTCTTATTTTTTAATTAGTTTAGCAAAAAGTTTCATACTTTTTGGTCAAACAATTTGGCGCCGTCTGTGGAAAACTTTCTAGTCAAAGTCATAGTTTTTCTAGATCTAAAAAAAACACCAACAACAAAATATAGAGATTTCTTTTTCCTACTTGCGCAGTCTAACATGGCAGGAAATGGAGAAGAAAGAATGAAGGCAGTGACAGGCCTTACTGCTAATCTCCTAAACACCATCAATGATGTTAATGGAGAAGACGAGGAGAACGTGACACCAAACTGTTCTCCTAGACGAAGTGGTTCACCCCTCCCTCATGGCAGTGTTACCACCTCCCACGGAAAAATAGCCTCTACGTCCACAACAGAAGAAGCACCACCAGCAGTGAGAAAACTACTAAAAGCATGGCTAACGAGTACACTGACCAGTATACTCGACAAACCCGCCCAAAGGGCGAGCAGGGAGGATGTGCGAGTCGACATCACAACAACAACCAATGAGTAGCACGTCCCCCATCCTTCAATAGGTATCCTCACATTGTTAATGATGCAGGTAATGACGCCCTTGTTGCTATTCTACGAAAAATGGAGGAGATGGAGAGCGAGAAAAGCACTCCGCGACCAAATGAGGGAGCACCAGGAAAGGGTAGACAAGATATCAGGCGCCCCAAAGCTTCTACTAAAACGGGATGCTGACCGATTTGTGGAACAACCCTATAGCGACGAGGACACACCACATGTTATACCTAAAACATTTAAGATGCCGCCATACTTGAAGATATATGACGGCACAACGGACCCTGAAGATCACATCATCTACTATATTACCGTAGTGAAAGACAACAACCTCGCTAAAGAATAAGTATCATCTATACTGCTGAAAAAGTTCGGTGAAACACTAACTGGGGGAGCACTAACATGGTACTCAGAATTGCCAGCACAATCCATAGAAACATTTGAGGAGATGACCGACAAATTCTTCACCGCCCATGCCGCAACCAAGAAAGTAGAGGCAAGGGTGAATGATATATTCGCCATTAAACAGTCACCCGGCGAAGGGCTTAGGGACTTCCTCGCCCAGTTCAACCAAGTGAGAATGGCTCTTCCAAATGTATCAGAAAGAATGGCCGTAGCAGCTTTCCAAAACAAGCTGAACAGGAGCGGGTCGAGGGAGACTAGAAAACTGTTGAGCAGGCTCATGAAGTACCCCCTACCACTTTGGAAGAAATACACAACGCCTATTGTGCCGAGGTGAGAGAGGACGAGGACGACCTCAACGGACCAACCCAACGGTTGACATCAGTCCAGATGGAGTCAAGAAAAGACTGCATAAACAATAATAGAAAGGATCGTGTAGGTCCGTGCATCAATCGAGAAAGACACAAGCAGTACATCAGAACTGCTGTCATACCACCACCCCCCCCCCCCCCCCCCCCCCCCGCCATGGCGACGGTCCATCCAGGCCGCAAACAGGGACTCACCGAAATGAAAGAGGTATGCCTCCACTATTATTTGCTCACATTTTTTGTGTTTCTTCTTCAGAGATAGTCTACGCCCTAGAGAAGCTTGGCCTAAAGGTGAAATGGCCACAAAATATGAAGTCCGAACCAAACACCAGAAAGTCGAATGACCTCTATGAATTCCATCAGGAACGAGGTCACAAGACTGAGGACTGTATCGCCTTGAGGCATGAAGTAGTGAACATGCTCCACCAAGGGCATTTGAGAGAGCTGATGAGCGACCGAGGAAGAGAGAACTTCGCTCGTGGGCGAGCACAACATCAAGGCCCCCCGAAGCTGCCCTCCCCAACCCGCACAAATGCAGCGCGTGCATTATCCACCCTCGAACCTCACACAAATGCGACTCGAGGATAAGATAGTGCCATGCTGCATCACACTAACAGGTTTTAACAATGCAGTTGAGCGTACCTCCGGAGAAATCACACTACCCGTTCTAGCCGGTGGTATCACCCTGGAAATAATGTTCCACATCATGGAACAAGACACGGCGTATAGATCCATCATAGGACGGCCGTGGATACATGCCATGAGGGCCATTCCATCCAGCCTATATCAGGTCGTCAAGTTTCACCTTGTGAGGAGTGTTCAGTATTCGCAGCGAGCAGCGCACGACCCAAGAATGCTATCGCATCGCCCAAGACTGCAGGTACACCTAACAGTTGAAAGTCAAAGGCACAGAAGCATAGAAATTAGCGAGGCCGAGGTCAGATGGTAACGAACGGAAAGACATCATCAAAGACCCCGAAGTCGTGGAAGCCACAGGATCAACTGTGGAAGACCTCGACCCCGTCCAGCTAAATAAAAATGACCACAACAAAAAAGCTTATATCGGCCACAAACTTCAAGAACCAGGAAAATTCCATCAATTTTTAACTAACAAAGCAGACTTGTTTGCCTTCTCTCATGTAGATATGCCAGGCATCCCGAAAGAAATAACAACACACAAGCTGAACGTCGACCTACTCTACCCCCCGGTATGACAAGTTAGAAGAAAATTCAATGCCGCAATAAATGATACCGTCCGCGAAGAGCTGGAAAAATTACTTGCAAACGGCTCTATTAGGGAGTCGAAGTACTCCCAATGGGTCGCCAACATGGTCATGGTGAAAAAGAGAAACGGGAAATGGCGCATGTGCGTAGACTTCACAGATCTGAACAAGGCATGCCCGAAAGATTCATTTCCACTGCCTCACATTGATCAACTCATCGATGCAACAGCAAGGCACGAGCTGTTAAGTTTCTTGGATGCCTACTCGGGTTACAACCAAATCCTCATGGAGGAGGAGGACCAGAAAAAAAACCACTTTTATCACCCACCAAGGGATGTATTGCTACAGAGTTATGCCATTCGGATTGAAAGATGCAGGGGCGACCTATCAAATGCTAGTAACCAAAATGTTCAAAGAACATCTCGGAAAAATAGTGGAAGTATATATAGACGATATGTTGGTCAAGTCGAAGAGAAAGGAAGACCACATTGACCATTTGAGGGAAGCCTTCGACATACTTAGGCAGTACGGCATGAAACTGAACCCCGCGAAATGCGCCTTCGACGTAACCTCAGGAAAATTCCTCGACTTTTTGGTGTTGCAGAGAGGCATCGAGGTTAACCCCGACCAAATCAAGGCTGTAGAACAAATACCGGAAAACTTGACAAGCAAGAAGCAGGTGCAGAAGCTGGCCGGCCGTGTAGCCGCCTTATCGAGGTTCATCTCACGATCCTTTGATAGATGCCACAAATTCTTCGGCGTACTAAAAAAGGACAACGGACTCCAATGGAATTCTGAGTGCATCAATGCACTGAGAGAACTAAAGGTGTACTTATCTTCGCCCTAGTTGCTTGCTAAGGCAGAACCCGGAGAGCGCCTCTTAATCTAACTGGCCGTGTCCGACGTTGCAGTAAGCGCGGTCTTGGTATGGAAAAATAAAGGTACGCAATCTCCAATCTACTACATTGGTAAAATCTTGGTCGGCGCTGAAACGAGGTACCCTCACCTCGAAAAGCTAACCCTGCCTTTGGTCGTAGCTTCACGAAAGCTTAGACCTTATTTCCAATGCCACCCCATCTCGGTGGTCACGACTTTTCCCCTGAGGAGTATCCTGCACCAAACCCGAGTTGTCGGGTAGGTTGGCCAAATGGGCCATTGAATTGAGCGAGCACGATATAACCTATCAACCGCGAACATCGATAAAGTCACAAGTACTTGCCGACTTCGTCATCGACTTCAGCGCTAAAATAATGCCTGAGGTCAAAAGGGAAGACACTAGTACTTCCCCCAAGATATAAGACATATGGATTCTATACACCGATGGCGCCTCCAATGCGTCAAGATTTGGACTGGGACTCATACTCGAGGTCCTGACAGGTGAGATAATTCGCCAGTCCATACGGTGTCCCGATATGACTAACAACGAGGCCAAGTATGAGGCCATGATTGCAGGATTAAAATTAGCCTCAAATACGGAGCACGACGGGTAGTCCTTCGAAGTGAATCATAACTCGTCATCAATCAAGTCACAGGGACTTTCCAAATCAAGGAACAAAGGCTACAAAAATACCAGGCCGAGATCTGCAAACTACTGCTCGAGTTCGACGAATGCCAGGTCGACTAGATACCCCAAGCGTAGAACGTCGAGGCAGATGGCCTCCCCAAATTGGCAGCAGCCACTAAGAGCATAAACATGAAAGGTAATATGGTCACACTCCTCCACTCAATCATCGAGCAAATTGAGGTACGCACTATTAAACTAACTATGGACTAGCGCAAGCGTATCATCGCCTACCTGCAGGACGACGTGATCCCAAACGATAAAAAAAAAAGCCAAAAAGCTTCGAATGCAAGCAGCCATGTATATCATCATAAAAAACAACCTATACAATAGGACGTATGGAGGCCCCCTAGCAAAGTGTCTGGGATCAAACCAGACAAGGCGCGTCCTAGAAGAGGTCCACGAGGGTCATAGCGAGGCTCACACCAGTAATCGAGCCCTAGTCAGATGTCTCATACGAGTAGGTTACTACTGGCCCATAATGAAAAAGGGAGCATGTTACTTTATTAAAAATGTGAACCATGCCAAAAGTACGCCCCCATGATCCACCAAGCGGGCGAACACCTCTACCCAGTCACGTCGCCCTGTCCCTTCATCAAATGAGGAATGGACATCGTCGACCCCCTTCCCGCAGGACGAGGTAATGTACAATTTCTTTTGGTTTTAACTGACTACTTTTCTAAATGGGTGGAAGCAGGTGCATTCGCCCAAATACGCGAACAAGAAGTGATCGCCTTTATATGGAGGAACATCGTATGTCGCTTCGTCATCCCCAAAGAAATCAATTGTGACAACAGACCTCAGTTCCATTCTCGTCGAGTGAAAATTGAGCTGCTTTGGCTCGAAGGGCCCTCGACTCTTTTGGGTCCGTGGGAAGCTTCCCACTTCTCAAATAGTCGATGTACTTGTTCCTTGAATTCCATGTTAGACTTGTTGAGTTGATCTCAGCATGGCCTTTTTCAATCACTGATTTGGATAGTTGCATGACAGTCCCCGGGAGTATATGATCTTCTTTGACGGACGATCCCAGGTTTGCGAGCGCATCGCCTTAAAGCCATCCTTTCCACACATCGTGACAAACTAGTGTCGTTGAGGTTCCGAAGAGATCTACTCTCAGACGGAGATCACAAGAGATCAAACTGACCCGCTAAATCTGTCGTGTTCTCCATAAAGGTTAACATCCGTTAGAATCTCAAGCACACATGAAGGGACGCCGGAAATCACCTCAACCCTAGTTAAACCCTCCTCGAACAATCGCATATCCTCAGGATCGATTTTCGAGTCGGCCTCATAATCGCCCACCACTACACCATTCAACCTTTCGTAAACTAGAGGGGGTGCGAGCCTGCTGGGACGAGGATGAACCACTTTGAATGACGGTGACAGCCGCCAAATCCTGTCGAGACATCATCACGGCCTCCTCCGCCCTCAGTTTGGGTGATACCTACCCCCTTGGACGGCCTCACTCACATCCTTTCACCGTCCCATCAGGGTCAGCCCTCGAAGGTGTCTCCTCCAAATTTACTCTCCGCCTCTTTGATGGGGTCTCTTCGACCACATCGCGAGAGGATTCACCCACCGAGCGAACTGTTGGAACCGGGAAGCTTGAGCAAGGAACATCTTCAGTGCGACCGGTCTCAGATGCCGACTCAACCGGTGCAGCGGACTGACCCCGAGCACCCTCGTGAACAACCATCTGAAGTGCCGACCTAGCAGAGGATATCGGTTGGTGGAAGGCAAGATCAACATCCCTTGCCCTTCTTGGCCCTCTCCAACCTGTGAAAACGAAATGAAGAATACGTAAGTATCAAGCAGGGAAGAGTGTAAAGCGAAGTGCAGCTATGGCCGAGACAAAATGACTTACTAACTGTAGGTCTACGCCCAAACCTCTCATGGAAACGCGTCCATTCATGAATCCCTACTGTGTGAGGCAGAATCGAAGCCACCCATTCGCGGATGTCGCCAACTAGCGGAGGGGGCGGCCTCTCAGCTGCAACAAAAATAAAATGGGAAAATAACCAACAACTAGTCAGTGAAGTCACCAGATATGAATAACTAATCAACATAGTAAAAAGTGAGACGAATACTCACGGGCAAAATTCCACGTCTCAGGGAACTCGGCAGGGTTGGACACCAGATGTTCCGTGCGAACAAAGAAAAAACTCTCCCAAAAATGAAGATTGGTCTTATCGTCCACTCCGACCACCAGGCTCTTCGTACACCGATGGAGGAGGTGCAACATAGTCCCCCTTTGGAAGTGAGGAATGAAAAGATGCATCATATGTCGGAGGGAAACGCCATGGCCAGCCAGCTCCGCATATTTGGTAAGCATTAGAAAGAGTTTATATATGTACAAAGTGATCTAGGCTGGGCACACCTCATAGAAATGGCAAAAGTCTATGGTCAATGAGGGAAGAGGGAGCGTGTATCCAATGACAAAAGGGTATGCGTAGAGGGCGCAGTACCCTGGACGATGCAAGTGAACTATATCACCTTCCGTTGGGATAAGTTCAACGTGTTCTGGATCCTCTACTTGATTTTGAAGGCAACAAGTGTTGCAAAATCCATTACCGAGAGCGCCGGTGCAGGCTCATCCTTGGTGGCATAGGCAAAGTCATTTCGTGGCTTCCCAGGGCGAGGCACCACCTCATCCACCGTCGAAAACTCTCGTCTTCCGTTAAACTCACCCCCTCATCAAGGGAGGGGGTAGCATTCTCCGGTACCAAAACATTGAGGATTGGGTTAGGGTTCGAAGAAGGACTAGCCGCTGCGAACAAAAGAAGAACTCAA
Organism: Nicotiana knightiana; assembly: GCA_005239525.1. Taxonomy (NCBI): domain Eukaryota; kingdom Viridiplantae; phylum Streptophyta; class Magnoliopsida; order Solanales; family Solanaceae; genus Nicotiana; species Nicotiana knightiana. The sequence goes on from ML408706.1 coordinate 334,357, forward strand.
GAATATGGGAGAAGATTTACGACTGTCACAAAGGCTGTCTGTGCTTTTCGAGTATGAATAGGCAAGAAAGAACCGATGATTTCAAAGAATTTCTCCCGAAAATGATATTGGGTAATGCCATACAAGAATAAAGTCCCATAGGATAAAAACAAAAGCGCCAGTTACGAAAAATGAAGCGCCGCCTTTTCAAAAGTAACGGGAGAGGCACAAGAAACAATGCGACGCTCAGCAAACGTGCGTCATAATGACACCTGGCGAATTAAATGTCATTTCAACTGACATGCTGGTCTGACAGTCCATCTTGAACTTCACATCACTGCCTTTTAGGGAAATGCCCGCTCAACGGCCGAAACATTCAGATTTCTGAGATGATATTGGCAGAAGTCCACCCACGGTGCTCGCCTTGTGCCGACTACCATAGGCGGAGGGAGTAACTGTATGGGTCAAAATCTGACTCACTAATGAGAGATTAGTGAGGCTGTGATGGTGAATACGAAAGGCCGCAGTGACGCGTCCCACGGCTATGGCCGGGGATGATCCGTCACTAGACCCTTACAACGCAGTACGAGCTGCAGCGCCCGGGGAGGGGCCAGACTCTCTATCTCTAGATCTATATAAAAAACACATCTCTCTAAAGAAGGGGGGATCGGTTATCCCACATTTTCTATCAGATTTGAAAAAGGTCCTAAGATTCTTATATTTGTCTATCATTCATCTTTATCAAATGAAAGAGGATCCATCTCACTTTAATTGGATGAATCTTCTCCTTTATTTACATTTTATCGCTATCTAATGTTATTGGATGCATGGTCTTTTTCATACTATAAAACCCGTCCATAACTACTTCCACCATTTATACTCAACTATATTTTTCTATTCATGTTATCCATCTCAGATCTAGAATTAATTATCCTTAACTAGGATTTACCCTCTATTTTCTTATTAATTCGTTTTAAGAAAAGGTTAACAATTTTTTGGTAAAACAATAACATTTACGAAAATAAAAATGGAGGAGTTTATAATGCAAGACATTATAAGGTTACTTAAATTTCCTAGGAAGTTTAAAAACCTTAATATATCGTAGATGAAAGACTATTTCAATCTGCTAAAAACCTTTTCAAGGTCTATCTTAATAATCATGTTCCCTTTTATGCCTTTCATCTTATTAAAGTGAAATAATTTTTTACATCACAATGGCATTGTCAGCGGCCCGCTTATTCTCTAAGAAACTATATTGGTAAAGGCTAATAATGTTATTAACGCTGAATTTTATACGACTAGATATGATTTGTAACCACCTTATAAATGATGTTGCATAATGCAGTAGGTCTAAAGTTTTTATGATAGGGGAGAAGACACGTATAGGTCTTATTAACCTATGGTGGAACATTACTCTTGGAAAAGATGCTGTTTCGAAGCGAAGCACCAAGTGAGAAGTGGATAAATTGTAACCTTTTTAAATTTCTAGTCGATTACTGTTCAGACATAGTTGACTAATTTGGACTGGTTCGGAGAATATGGTATCCTAATCTAGCCCCCTTGGGTTGCAAGGAGGTTATCTCTTTAGCTATTTGTAATTTGAGTTGAGTACAACTTGTGTGATTTTAATTTCAACATTCACCACCACTGCTTACCAGGTTGGTTTTCACTCACTCATCAACAACGAACAATGGTGGGTTTTAACACGCTCACCAACAATGCAAAAGTTGGTTATTACTCGTTCACCAACAATGACCCTTTGGTTTTTACTCGTTCACCAAAGAAGAGAACAATAACACGACCTCTCAGGACACTGCCTCTCCAATATACAGTAAATCTACTAAAAGTAAATCACATTGCTAGTTAAAAGTAGAATAAAAGACTTGTAGTTGCGTAGACAATTGTATAGAAGGTTGTGTGCTTTTCTTTCTGTATAGCTCCTCTTTATAGCCTTTTCAACTTATTCTTTCATTAATGCTTGACCGATGCATGTCTTTGAATTTTGGCATGTCTTTTGCTAGAATCCTTGATTATCGCTGAAATGTCTTCTAAATGTGGACTTGTATATTTGTCAATGTAGTAATATCGTATCACTACATCTATTACGGCCCCAATTTCCTTATTTAGTATGTCTTAATGGCACATAGTCTTTAAGACTAGGTAAGCCTAACAAACGAGCGAATATGACAAAAATAAAGGCTAGAAACAAGATATAAACTAATAAGTCTGACAAATATCTCAAAAACTGAATCACAACTAGAATACTCCAAAAACACGATGAGACTGAGTCATAAGCTCTACAGAATATTTCAAAACACCTACTACAACACCATCTAACAAAAGAAACAACAATACTAAAAGGATAATAGAAGGTGACTCTGAGGACTACGGACGACGAGTAGGTATACCTTCAAATCTTTGGGAAACAACTACAAATCGAGCTATAACGTCCAGTTTTGGCATACATACCTGGATCTGCACAAAAGATGTGTAGAAGCGTAGTATGAGTACACCACAACAGTACCCAATAAGTATCAAGCCTAACCTCGGTATAATAATGACGAGGCCAAGTCAAGACACCTACTAGGGCATGAACAACAGAGAAAAACTATAATAAAGAGAAGTAATGGAAAGCAGAGAAATAAATGATAATGAAATAGGTTAATAACATAGACTAATGACAGAATTATAAGCATAAATATAATGAGAAGGAAGCAAATAATGAGAACTGCAATAGTAAAATACGGACAAAACTAATAAGACAAGGAAGAATAAAAGCGATAAGAACTGTTCAACCAATAACTCGTTTCAATATGAAATGGACAACAAGAATCACAATCGAGGTACCGCCTCGTATTCTCTTTTCACAATTTCAATCACCATCTTTCCTGATATCACCACGGGAGCCTTACATTTAGTTTTAAAAATCATTTTTCCTGAAATAGCTACCCGCGTTTTAGCCCACCTTATCATACTGCGTGGCTTCAAGTAATTCCCCTAGTAGCAAGCCCACCTTATCTCATTGCATGTGTATCAACCCCAAGCCTTATACCACTGTATGCATATCAATATCACAACATAGTCAGAACTCGCTCCACAAGAACCCATATGCCACAATTTGTCAAAAGAATCGACAATATCAATGTTTCCACAATAAATAGCTCAGGCTCAACCACAATGCGTATAAGAATCTCAACAATAATAAAATAAAAGTGAATAGCTCAACAAGAAAGATATCTCAACAATTAAAAAATTCACCTCAATGTGATAACGGCATTTCTCAACTTCAACAACAATAACTCAACGATAAGATATTTCATGAAAGGGCAACTTTAATTACAAGTAATTCAACAATATAAAGATATAACAAAACACAGGGAAGGCAATAACTTTAACTAAAGCATATAAGAGAAAATTAGCAAGTAAGAGGTGAAACAAGTGTTAACAATGTCAATTAAAGAATGTAAGGATATATTAGTACACGAAAGAGTGGAGTAACAATGAAAGATATAACATGTTAAGACAATTCATGTAAAAGCATGAAAAGAGTCTAAATAGCCTAAACCGACCAAATACAAATATATCTCGTGTACCCACTCGTCACCTAACGTACACGGCTTTCACATAACCCAATTAGCATAAACAAACCAATTCCTAAGGGGTAGTTCCCCCACACAAAGTTAGGCAAGATACTTACCTCAATTAGGCCAAATCAACCCTAAGAAATTGATTTTCCCCTAAAATTTACCTCCTCACGGATCAAATTTAACCAAAATTGACTTAATTTCATCAAACAATACAAGGAAAAATAACTACAACAGATAAAGCTTTGATCTTTACAAAATTCCCTAAAAGTCAATAAAAGTTAACCCCGGGCTCACGGGTGAAAATCGGGTCCAGAGATAGATTCCGACTACACATAACCCCACGAGTTCATATATTAGATTAGTTTTCAAATCCAAATTCAAATCGACTCTCAAACCTCAAATTCTCATTTTCCAAAACTTAGGCAAAATTTCAAAAATTTTCACTTTGATTCACATGAATTTGATGTTTAGTCCAAGATATATTCACGAAATATTGTTTAAAATTGATTAGAATCACTTACCTAATGTTTGTAGATACAAATTTCTTCTCCAAATCTCCTCCTACCGAGTCTAGGGTTCTAAAATGTGAGATATGAGACTAAATCTCAACTTTTCAGTCCTTATGTCCAGCTGAAGATGTCGCATTTGTGACACAGGGTTCGTATTTGCAAACCCTTGCAATTGCGGACCAGGGACCGCATTTATGAACCCTGACAACCTCAACAAATGTCGCAATTGCGAAGCTGGACATCCTCGCAGAAGAGACCAAGTGGTCGCACCAAGCCCCTCGCACCAAGCCCCAGGCTTGCTGACTTCACAATTGCAAAGGGGTAAGTCACAATTGCGACATCATACCACCCCCTGTCACCTTCACATTCTCGCAATTGCGATAATAGAGCACCAGCACACTAGCAAATTTCATTTTCAGTTTAAACCATTTTGAAACACGTTCGAAAGCCATCCTAGCTCCCGGGCTCCAAATCAAACATCCACACAAGTATAATAACATCAAACGAACTCACTCGCGCGATCAAAACATGAAATTAATATCTAGAGCTACGAATCGGACACCAAAATGCATTAATTTCAAAGTAAAGTTGAACTTCTAGAATTGCATCTAAACGTCCGAATCCTGTCAAATCAACTCCAAACAATACCAAATTTTGCAAAAAAGCTCTAAATAGAATAATGGACCTATTCCACATCCCAAAACCAAATTCTGAGCCCGATAGCCAAAAGTCAACCTACGGTCAAAATTTTAAACTTTAAATTGGAAATTTTCGGCAAAACAACACAAATCAACCTACGAAATTTCGAATTCGATTTCGGGCATGCGCCCAAGTACAAAATCACGATACGAAGCTATCAGATCCATAGCAACACAGTTCTAGGATCGTTTTCACAAAAGTCAAAAATTAGTCAACATAAAGAACTTAGGCTTCTAAACCAAGAATCAAAGGGTCTAAATCAACCCAAAATCTTCCCGGAGCAATACCATCCAACCCCGTAAGTCATAAAACCATAAACACACATGTGTGAATCATGAAAAAAAGTGCAAATACACAAAATGACTAGTTAGGACGTTACATTCTTCCCCTCTTAAAACAAGTGTTCGTCCTCGAACATGCATAAAGACATACCTGAAGTGATGAAAAGGTGAGGATAACCACTCTGCATGTCAGGCTCGGTCTCTCGGGTCTCCTCCTCGACTGGATGACCTCTCCATTGAATCTTCACTGAAATAATGCTCTTTGATTTTAACTTCTGGACCTGTCTATCCAATATACCAACTGGATCCTCAATATAAGTCATGTCCTTGTCCAGTTGGAGTGATCTGAAGCCTAAACCATGATACATATCACCATAATACTTCTGGAGCATAGAAACATGAAACACCGAACAAAATCCAGATAAGTTAGGTGGCGCTGCAAGCTTGTAGGCCACCTCCCCCACTCTCTCAAGGATCTCAAAAGGACCGATATACCTAGGGCTCAACTTGCCTTCTTCCCGAACCTCATTACACTCTTCATGGGTGAAACCTGAAGCAAAACCCTCTCTCCAACCATGAATGCAACATCATGAACTCACTGATCGGCATAACTCTTATATCAAGACTGAGCTGTACCAAGTCGGTCATGGATCAACTTGACCTTCTCCAAGGCATCTTGAAGCAAATCTGTGCCCAACAATCTAGACTTCACCGGCTCAAACCAACCAACTAAAGAACGACACCGTCTCCCATATAAGGCCTCATAAGGAGCCATCTGAATACTCGATTGGTAGTTGTTGTTGTAGGCGAACTGTGCAAGCGAAAAAAATTGATCCCAAGAAACCCAAAAATACATAACACAGGCACAAAGCACATCCTCTAATATCTGAATGGTGTGTTCGGACTACCTGTCAATCAGGGGGTAAATGTTGTACTCAACTCAACTCGTGTGCGTAGCTCACACTGCACGGCTCTCTAGAAGTGCAATGTAAACTGCATGCCTCGATAAGAGATTATGGTTACCGACATGCCATGAAGTCAGACAATCTCGTGGATATAGATTTGAACCAGCTACTCTGAAGAATAAGTGGTCACCATCGGAATAAAATGCACGAACTTAGTCAACCTGTCCATAATCACCCAAATAGCGTCAAATTTCTTCAAAGCCATGGGAACCTAACAACGAAGTCCATGGTAACACGCTCCTATTTCCACTCGGGAATCTCAAGTCTCTGGAGCAAACTGCTCGACCTCTGATGCTCATACTTCACTTGTTGACAATTTAGGCACCGAGCCACATACTCCACTATATCTTTCTTCTTCTCCTCCACCAATAGTGTTGCCTCAAATCCTGATACATCTTAGAGGCACTCAGATGAATGGATTACCGTGAACTGTGGGCCTCCTCAAGAATCAACTCACTTAACCCATCCAAATTGGGCACACATACCCGGCCCAGCATCCGCAACACCCCATCATATCCAATAGTAACCTCCTTGGCATCGCCGTGCTGTACCGTGTCCTTAAGGACAAGCAACTTGGGGTCGTCATACTGATGCTCTCTGATGCGATCATATAAAGCAGATCAAGAAACCCCACAAGAAAGAACTCGATTGACTGGGCTCTGAAACATCCAATCTAAAAAAAACTTATTTTCCAAGGCCAGAACATCCATGGCTAGTGGCCTCTCAGCTGCCGGTAGATATGCCAAACTATCCATGCTCTCCGCCTTTGGACTCAAGGCATCGGCCACAACGTTGGCCTTCCCGAGATGATAAAAAATATTAATATCATAGTATTTCAGCAACTCTAACCATATCTACTACTGCAAGTTAAGATCTTTCTATTTGAACATATGCTGGAGACTCCGGTGGTTGGTGCAGACCTCACAAGGGACACCGTACAGATAATGACTCCAAATCTTCAATGTATGAAAAATGGTTGCCAATTCCAAGTCATGCATCAGATAATTCTTCTCATGAACCTTCAATTGCTAAGACGCATAAGCAATCACCCTACCATCTTGCATTAACACCGCGCCAAGTACAACACATGATGTATCACAATATATAGCATAAAACTCATAGGCAACACTAACAGCGGGCTGTAGTCAAAGCAATCTTGAGCTTCTGGAAGCTCACCTCATACTTCTCATACCATCTGAACGGAGTACCCTTATGGGTCAATCTAGTCATAGGTGCATCAAATGATGAGAAACCCTATATGAAATGGCGGTAATATCCGGCCAAACCAAGAAAACTCCGGATCTCAGCAGCTGAAGACGGTCTGGGCCAACTCTGAACTGCTTTAATCTTCTTCGGGTTTACCTCGATCCCCTCACTCGACACCACATGACCCAAAAATGCCACCGAATCAAGCCAGAATTCACAGTTTGAGAATTTTGCATATAACTTCTTCTCTCTCAAGGTCTGGAGCATGATCCTCAGATGCTTCTCATAATACTCCTAACCGCGGGAATACACCAAGATGTCATCAATAAATACAATAAAGAATGAGTCGAGATACAGCTGGAATACACTGTTCATCAGGTGCATAGAAGTTGTTGGGGCATTAGTCAGCCCAAATGACATCACAAGGAACTCGTAGTGACCATACCGAGTCCTGAAGACAGTCTTAGGAATATCTAGATCCCGAATATTCAGCTGATGATACCATGACTGCAAATCAATTTTCGAGAACACTTTGGTAACCTGTAACTGATCAAATAAGTCATTAATGCATGTCAATGGGTACATGTTCTTCATTGTAACCTTGTTCAATTGCCGATAATCAATACAAATGCGCATAGAACCATCCTTCTTCTTCACAAAGAGAACCGAAGCACCCCACGGTGAAACACTAGGCCGAATGAAACCTTTATCAAGCAACTCATGTAACTGCTCCTTCAACTGATTCAACTCTGCTGGTTCCATACGATAGGGTGGGATAAAATTGATTAAGTGCTCGGCAACAAGTCAATACCAAAGTCGGTATCTCTATCAGGCGTCATGCCCTAAAAATCTACGGGAAATACATCTGTAAAATCCCTCAGTACCGGAACTAACTCAACGGTAGGAGTATCAACACTGAAATTCTCACGAAGGCTAGATATGCACCACACCCCTTCTCAACTATCCGTTAGGCCTTTATAAAGGACACTATCCTGATAGGAACATAGTCCAATGTACCCCTCAACTCTAATCGCGGCAAACCTGGCATAGCCAGTGTCATAGTCTTGCTGTGACAATCCAGACCAGCATGATATGGCGACAACCAGTCCATGCGTAAGATAACATCATTATCTACCATGATGAGCAACAATAGATCAACTTTGGTCTGGGAAACACCAATAACAACTAAACAAGACCGGTGCACCCGATCCACAATAATAGAATCTCCCATAGGCATGGACACATAGATAGGAGAGCTCAAAGAATCACGAGATATATCCAAATACAGAGCAATGTAAGATGACATATATGAATAAGTGGATCCTGGATCAAATAACACTGATGCATCCCTATGACAAATCAGAACCATACTTGTGATAACTGTGTTTGATGCGACCGCCTATGTCCTGCCTGGAAAAGCATATAATCTGGCTTGGCCTCCCCCTCTAGGGCGACCTCTACATGTCTGACCCCCACCCTTAGCTGGATGTGCAGGTGGAGCGACAACTAGGGCAGCAACCATAGGGTGTGAAGTCTGTGGACCTGGCTGAATCCGTCGAGCTTGAGTAGTCTGTGGAGGTGCTTCCCTCCTAAGTATGGGGTAATACCTCAACATATGTCTGGTGTCACCACACTCGAAGAAATCTCTCGGTCGATGTGGCTGCTGAAACTGGCTCAAACCTGGTCGGCTGGACTGACCATCGAATGCACCCCGTACAGGAGGTGCACTAATAAGTGACTGAGCAAAGTGGGCAATCTCCAGCACTAATAAGTAACTAGAAGTTAGAAGTGATGAATGAATTGGAAGGCTCACATATTCTCTAGCATGACGGGCTACATCTGGAGCGAGGGCACCACTATATCCTTCAGAATCCGAGGCCTCTTGACCTCCCTATCCTCCCTCTCACGACCCCACATACTCTCCAACCTCTGTGTGATCTATACAATCTGCTAGTACAGAGTATCTATCCCAACTCTCGAGCCATCCTGAATCTAATACTATAGTTGACCACCTCGATGAATCGACGGACTCGCTCTCTGACTGCAGAAACCACGATAGATGCATGTCTTGACAACTCAGTGAATCTGATAGCATACTCTGATACTGTCATAGTACCCTGGCGCAACTACTCAAACCTCACACGCCATGCATCCCGAAGTGTTTGAGGAACAAACTCTCTCAAGAACATCTCTTAAAACTGATTCCATGTGTGTGAAGTTGCATCTAGGCTACCCTCCTCATAAGCCCACCACCAGTGATACACTGCTCCTGACAGCTAGAATGTAGTAAAATAAAATCCACTCGTCTCCGCAATATCCATAGTGCGGGTCTCATCTGAACGGCTCGTTGCCTATTTAGTTAGATTTTTTGTTTTGATTCCAGAACAGAACTAGAGATCCTGGCCCCCTCCCTTGAAAGCTCCTGGTGCTGTGACTATCACCGGTAAATTGCGTCGGATCAACATCGGGATTAAAATAAACTGCAAAAAAAACCCTATGCATCATCTGAAGCTAGGCCAGTATAAGTAGGAGGATGATACTTCCTGAATCTCTTAAGTCTAAGCTGCTCCTCCTCAAATGCCAATGCCTTAACCTTGGGATGAGCCGAACAATAGGTTGCGTTGGCATAACCTCTAGGACCTGATCGACATGGACTCCTTGCTCTGGAGTACGGGTCGCGGGAGCCTAAGCTCCTCCTTATCCTGAGATGTGGTTGGTGCAAGTGGAATCAACCCCGCCTGAGCTAAAGTACCCAACATGCTCAGGAACTGTGCTAGGGTCTGTTGAAGTGCAGGGGTGACAACAGGTGCCTCGAGTGCCTGTCCCCAACCGGAGCTACTGGTGGCTCCTCGGTCGTAGCTCGGGCAGGTGCTCTAGTTGCACCACGTGCCCCTCCTCGGCCTCTGCCCCGACCCTGGCCTCTCGAGGCTCTAGTAGGGGGCGTGGGTTTTTGATCATCAGATCTAGCGGTGCATGTCCTCGCTATATGTGAGAGAATATAAAGTCAAAGATTCTGATTTCGAGGTCAACCAATTCACACGATAAGGAATCAAAGAAGTGGAATTTTTCTTAACAGTTCCATTATCTATCGAAGATAAGTATAGATGTCTCCGTACCTATTCGCAAGATTCTACTAAACCTGCTTATGACTCGTAACACCTATGAACCTAGCGCTCTGATACAAACTTTTCACTATCCCAATTTCCTTCCTTAGTATATCATGATGGTACCTAGTCTCTAAGACTAGGTAAGCCTAACAAACGAGAGAATATGACAAAAATAAAGGCTAGAAATAGGATATAAACTAATAAATCTCATAAATATTTCAAAAACTAAATCACAGCTACAATACTCCCAAAACTCGGTGAGACTGAGTCATAAGCAACTACAACACTCTCTAATAAAAGATACAACAATACAAAAGGATAACTTACTCGGAGGCCTGAGGCCGCTGAGCAGGTATACCTTGAAGTCTCCGGGAAACAGCTACAAATCAAGCACTAATGTCCATCACGGGCAGGTATACCTGGATATGTACAAAAGATGTGCAGAAGCGTAGTATGAGTACACCACAACAGTACCCAGTAGGTATCAAGCCTAACCTTGGTAGAGTAGTGACGAGGCCAGGTCAAGACATCTACTAGGACATGATAACAGAGAAAAAAATATAATAACGAGAAGTAATAGAAAATGGAGAAATAAATGATAACAAAGCAGGTTAATAACGTAGACTAATGACAGAATCATAAGCATAAAATAATAAGAAGGAAGAAAATAATGAGAAATATAATAGTCAAATACGGACAAAACTGATAAGACAAGGAAGAATAAAAGTAACAAGAACTATTCAACCAATAACTCGTTTTAATATGAAATGAACAACAAGAATCACAACCGAGGTACCACCTTGTATTGACTTTTCACAATTTCAATCACAATATTTACATATATTATCGTGGGAACCTTACATTTAGTTTTAAAAGTTATTTTTTCAGAAATTGCTACCCGTGTTTTAGCCCACATTATCACACCGCGTGGCTTCAAGTAGTTCCCCTACTAGTAACACGCGTATGAAGCCTAGCTTATCTCATCACATGCATATCAACTCCAAGCCTTATACGACCCCATGCGTATTTATATCGCAACATAATCACAACTTGTACCACAAGTGGCCATATGCCACAACTTGCCGAAAGAATCAACAATATCAATAGTTCCACAACAAATAGCCCATGGCTCAACTCCAACGTGTACAAGAATCTCAACAATAATAAAATAAAAGTGAATTTCTCAACAAGAAAGATATCTCAACAACTAACAACTTCGCCTCAATATGATAACGATATTTCTCAACTTCAACACCAATAACTCAAAAATAAGATATTTCACAAAATAACAATCCAATTACAAGTAGTTCAACAATTTAAAGATGTAACAAAATACAAGGAAAGCAATAACTTTAATTAAATCTTATAAGAGCAAATTAACAAGTAAGAGGTGAAACACGTATTAACAATGTCAAATATAGCATGTAATGGCAGATTAAAATATGAAAGGTTGGATTAATAATGAAAGATATATCATGTTAAGATAATTCAATTAAAAGCATGAAAAGAGTCTAATTTTCTTAAACCGGTCAAATACAAAATATAGCACGTGTACCCATTAGTCACCTTACCTACATGCCTTTCACATAGCACAATTAGCACAAATAAACCAATTCCTAAGGGGTATTTCCCCCAAAAAAGGTTAAGCAAGATACTTACCTCAACTAGGCAACCTCAACCATCGGAAATAGATTTTCCCCTAGCTTTGCGTTCTCATGACTCAAATCTAATCAGAATTCACTTAATATCATCAAACAATGCAAGTGAAAATAATTACAATAGATAAAGCTTTGATTTTTACAAAATACCCAAAAAGTCAACCCCAGGGCCTGCCCGGTCGAAACCCGGGTCCAAGGGTATATTTTGACTACCCATAACCTCGCGAGTCCATATATTATATTAGTTTTCAAATCTTAGTTCAAATCGACTCTCAAAACTTAGCAAAATTTTACAAATTTTCAGTTTGATTCACATAAATTTGATGTTTATTTTAAGATATGTTAATGAAATATAGTTGGGAATAGATTAGAATCACTTACATAATATTTTTAGATAAAAATTCACTCTCCAAATCGCCTCCTACCTAGTCTAGGGTTCTAAAATATGAGAAGTGAGACTAAAACCCAACTTTACAGCCCTTATGTTTAGTTGTAGATGTCACATTTGCAACATAGGGTTCGCATTTGTGAACCCTTGCAATTGCGAACCCTCGCAATTGTGGACCAGGGATCACATTTGTGAATCCTAACAACCTCAACAAATGTCGCAATTGCGACAAAGGCTTCCCAATTGCGAAGCTGGACACCCTCGCAAAAGCGACCTTGTGGTCGCAAATGCGACCCAAGCCTCAGGTATCCTGACTTCGCAATTGCGAAGGGGTAAGTCACAATTGCGACATCAGACCAGCCCCTCTCACCTTCGCAATTGCGAGGCTGGTGCTCGCAATTGCGATAACAGAGCACCAGCACACCAAATAAATTTTATTTTAAATTTAAACCATTCTGAATCACGTCTGAAACTCATCCGAACCCCCAAGGCTCGAAACCAAACATCCCCATAAGGCTAAAAACATCATACGAACTCGCTCGCGATCAAAATACAAAAATAACATTTAGCTACGAATCAAACACCAATGCACATCAATTTCAAAGTAAAATTCGACAACATCTAGAATTGCAGCTAAACATCCACATCCTATCAAATCAACTCCAAACGATGCCAAATTTTGCATATAAGTTCTATATAGCATAACAGACCTATTCCAAGTCCCAAAACTAAATTTCGAGCCCGATAGCCAAAGTTCAACCTGTAGTTAAACTTCTAAACTTCAAATTGCTAATTTTCAGCAAAACAACACAAACCAACTGATGGACTTCCGAATTCTATTTCGGGCATACGCCCAAGTCTAAATCACGATACAAAGTTGTCGGAGTCATAAAATCACCGTTATGAGGTCATTTTCATAAAAGTCAATCATTGTCAACATAAACAACTTAGACTTCTAAGCCAAGAATCAAAGGGTTTAAATCAACCTGAAATCTTCCTGGAATAAAACCATCCAACCGCGTAAGTGATAAATATTTAAACACACTTATATGAAGCATCAAAGGGGAAATGGGGCGCAAATACACAAAAATCCGATTGGATCGTTTCAACATCTTCTGTCAAAAATGTTTTCCTTTGGAACATGTGCCATTTAAATTTCAAACTCCAATGTCGATAGAGTCTTTTAATCTCTTTCCTCGAATAACCTCAGTTAACAATTTTTGTCTGCAACTTTTATTTTGGATATTATATTCCTTCATAGTCAATTCCGAACAAGAAGATTTCTTCTGTCAATCCATGAAATATTCAGTTACAAATATTACCCTTTTGAGCCGCTCCTTTATTTTATCCTTCTTGATATTCTTGTCGTTGCATCTTTTATGGAATGATTTAGTTTTTCATTCCTTAAATAGCTTCTTCCATTTCTTCATGAATTAGAACCCTTTTGATCGTAGCTAAATGAGCTTTGATTCTTAATGACATAATCAATGGGGTATTCAAACATGTAAAGTCTAGTAGTGGAGTTCATTCTCACTCTTCACTATTCCAACATGAATTGTGGAAGTGATCACTAGTATATCTCTTTCCTTTCTCGAATATTTTGAAAAATCTTATTGCAGCGCTCTTGATTCTTTTCCCAATTGATTCTCTCCCTATTCATCCATTTATAATTCCTATCTTGAGTCTTGCAATATCTCGGCAGATCTTTGAATTTTACACACAACATTCATTGTAAATATTTCTTTCCATAACTCCATTGTATACCTTGTATATGACTGATGCTTTCCGTATTTTCTTTTCTCTATTGAATGAGCCTGTACAAAAAGTAGATTTACCACAAGTAAATGTTCTTCGTTAAAACATATATTAGTTTGGTATCATCAAAATTAATATGTGAAACCTTAGGGCTAACACTAAGTTTCCCACAATGTGCTAGTATTTTTATAAAGAATTGGATGAACTCCTATATTCTTGATAATATAGGAGTTCGACCAGGGTGATCACACCATATTGTTTCAAAATGAAAGGGCTTCTTATTAAGATACACGGATGGATTATTAAGTTGGATTCACAGTGGAGTATGATCTGAGTGAGTTCTAGAAATAATTTACAAAAACATCCAAATATAAGGTTAACCAATCCTCATTAGCAAAATATTTGTCTGAGTCTTTTTAGAATCAAAGAATGTTTTCTCTTTCGGTGATTTGACCAAGTGTAGTTAGAGCCATTAAAACCTATATTACTTTGCAATATTTTGGGCAATCCCGTAGGGATCCAACCCTATTGTTGTTTATTGGTATCCCTCACTACTTATCACTTTCAAAGTAGAAACTCTCTGAAATCCCCAGCGTTAAGCCAAGGATCTTTATAGTAGTAGTACACTGTTCTAATATTATCCCATAATATTTTTTAGGTTATGTAACTTAGTTGTAGCATATTGTCACGATCCAAAACGCACCTTAGGCTGTGCTGGTGCTCAACACTACCGTTAGGCAAGCCAACAATTAAATCAATACGTCAATAGTAATTTCAAAATGCATTTCAAAACAATTAAAGAATTGAAGAGTGAAAATGTTCATTTTCATAAAAAGTATAGATATTATTATATTAAATGTTCGAATGTGGCCGGAGTATAAACCCCGAGTCATAACAGAATGCAACTATGAGCAGAATCTAAATCTCCAAAACCCGGTGGCATAAGTACATGAGAATCTACCAGAATATACAATACTACTATAACTGTCCGAAATAGGAAATAGGCAGAATACAATAAATGTATAGGTCGGGGACTCTGTGTGCTGGAGATTGTTACACAGAGAGAAGCTCACCACAAAGTCTCCTCAACAACAGTGCCTACGCGCCCAGATGACAATCAGAAGTAACTGTCTCAGTACTTGCACAGTCAATGCAGAAGTGTAGTATGAGTATGTACATCAATGGATACCTAGTAAGTATCTAGCCTAAACATGCAATAATAACTAAAATATTACTGTTAAAGCATGGCGTGAGTCTAAGTTAACCCAAACCTAATAAGGAATTCTAGCATACGCACGGACACTCATCACCTCATACTTGCTTAACTCCCACAACATATACCACATAACAATATAACACTTACGGGGTAATTTTCTCCTCACAAGGTTAGACAGGAGACTTATCTCGCTTCGAAATTCGTTAAACGACTCCAATACCTCTCAAGGAGAATCAAAGAGTGTTTATCTTTCTTTGATTTGACCAAGTGTACTTACAACCTTTAAAACCTACGTTACTTTGCAATATTTAAAGGCAATCCCACAGGGATCCAACCTTATCGTTGTATATAGGTCTCCCTCACTACTAATCACTTTCAAGGATAAATTCACTGAAATACCCAAAGTTAAGCCAAGGATCTTTATTGTAGTCGTACACTGTTCTAGTATTATCCTATAATTATCCCATAATATATTTGTGTTATGTAACTTAGTATTAGCATATTGTCATGATCCAAAATGTACCGTAGGCTGTGATTGCACCTAATGCTACTGTTAGGCAAGTCAACAATTAAATCAATATGTCAATAGTAAATCTGTCATGATCCAAAATCCACTAGTCGTGGTGGTACCAAACCCAACCTGCTAGGTAAGCTAATTAACAAGAATCCAATTCAAATAATATTTACTGAGAAAATAAATGATGAAATAGCTGAACTTTTATACCACAACCCAAGGACTGATAGTGCAAATCATGAGCTTCTAAGACTTAAAGTTTACAAAGCTGGTATGAAATAAACACACCATCTATTCGATATATACATATATAAACAAATTTATTAATTTAAAGCTACTATGAATAAGAGGCAGCTATAACCAGAACGCATGTACATCTTCAATGTCAGCTCCCCCCATACACAATAATGTCAGCTCCGAAATCTGCACTCAAGGTGCAGAAGTATATTATGAGTACAACCGACCCCATGTACTCAATAAGTATCAAACCTAACCTTAAGATTGAAAGCAATGACGAGCTCGAAAAACGGTTAGAGGCTAACACCAATAGCCAAGGACAACTTGTAACCATAAAATAAAAGTAGTACAAGTAATAACTCAAAAGATATTATGCTTAACTCGTGCACAGTTACGGAAAAATAGACATGCTTTTCAGGTAGAATAGTAAAACCCAAAGCTTACACCGAAATCACAAAAATATGGAGGTACATCAAAAAGCTATGATTTTTCTCAAACTTTCAACAACATATAAGGAATTTCATTATCAGATAACATGAGGAAAGTACATCTTTATGCTTACATGTCAATATGCATGTCAAGTTATCAACTATAATATGTTGTCTAACATGAGGAATACATATCTCAATGCCTACATGTCAAATGTAATGCATCACAATAATAATACCAAGTACTCACACTCTCAGAATACTCAATCTATCTGTCTCAAACTCCCACTCATCACACACAATCACTCAGTACTGTACGGGTACCTGTGCTCACTGCTGGTATGTCAGACTCCGGAGGGGCGGATCCTGCCCAAGCGCTAAGATAAAGCCAATATAGCTTGTTGCAGCATGCAACCCGATCCTATAATAATAAATAAGCCGATAAGGCCTGCTGCGGCGTGAAACCTGATCCCATAATAATAAATAAACTAATAAGGTCAGTTGCGGCATGCATCCCTATCCGCAATATCACTCATAATCCGTCTCTCATTCCCCAATCTCTCTAGCCTCACGGGTTCACAAATTTCATACTACTCAGCCCAAACAATGATAACGTAACAATAAATGATAACAGAGACTGAGATATGGTATGAAAATGAATGAATTTGACTGAGTACATAATTGCACCTTAAGAAAATAACTCAACAGCAAAAATGACCCCAGTGGGTCCCAACAGAATAAGCATATAGCCTAAACTTGATGCCTAACATGGATCACATCACAATTACTATAACACGTAGGAATTATACAGATAGAAACATGACTGGATAACTACACAGTACCATTGAATCAACCGAGTCACAATTACCACGGTGAACATCCACACGCCCGTCACCTAACATGTGCGTCACCCCAATACCAACTATATAACACGTATTCCAGTTATTCATACCGTCAGTATCAAGTTTAGAAGTGTTACTTACCTTGAAAAAGCCAAATCAAATACCAAGAAAGCCAAACAATACTCTATAAATGCCATCCCGCAGGTATCAACCTCAAAATGGCTCGAAACTAGCAAAAACAACTCAAATACATCAAATAAAGACTAAGGAAACAATCTCAAATGATAATGGTCGAATCTTTACACATTTACTCAAAGTCAACCAAAAAGTCAAACCCGAGCATGCATCTCGAAACCCAACAAAACTCACAAAATACGACCACCCATTCAATTACGAGTTCAACCATAGTAATTTCACTCAAATCCGACTCCAAATTGATGTTCAAAAATTTACTTTAGGAAAGTTTAGACACCCCCCCCCCCACCCAATTTCTTTTTTGAAATCATAAATTAAATGCCAAAAAATGAAGATGGAATCACGGAATATAATCAAAACCGAGTATAAAACACTTAACCCAATACATGAGGTGAAAATCGCCTAAAACATTACCTCAATCCGAGCTCCATAGTTCAAAATATGCTAAAATATTTGAAACCTTAAAAAATAGAGCACTTATAATCACTGGATATATGAACCTTTCGTGAACGCGGAAAAACCCTTGCATTCGCGATGAACAAAATGAACTTTCACCAAAAATTCCATATGCGTTTGCGATCCTGCCCATGCAAACGCGACGCCCAAGGATCCCACACAACGCAAACGCGACCTACTGCTTGTGTACGGAAAGCAGACTGCTCCAACTCCTAGCTTCCCATCGCGACGGCAAAGCTCAAGTCCCACATACACTGCAAACGCAAATCAGCACTCGCGAATGCGAAGAGATAAAATAGCGCAGTCCAAATCATTATTCGCAATCGCGATTAATCCCACGGGAACACGATTTTCTACAGAAATCAGTAAAAACCAGATATTCAAAATGAGAGGAAATGGTCCGAAAGCGATCCGAAACTCAAAAGACCCCCTCAGGACCCCGTCCAAACATTCCAACAAGTCCCATAACATACACAGACTTACTCAAAGCCTCAAATCATGCATAACAACATCAAAATCACGAATCGCACCTCAAATCAAATTTAATAAACTTTTGAACTTTTAACTTCCAAAACTCGCGCCGAACCATATCAAATCAACTCGGAATGTCCTCAAATTTTTCACACAAGTCCCAAATGACATAACAAAGCTATTCCAATTTTCGAAACTACAATCCGAACCCGATATCATCAAAGCCAACCCCCGGTCAAACTTATGAACATTCAAAATTTTTAAATTACCAACTTTAGTCAAATAGTGCCGAAACTTCTAGAAACATTCAAATACAAATCCGGGCATATGACTAAGTCCAAAATACCATCCGAACCTAACAGAATCATCAAAACTCCGTTCCTGGGTCAAATACACAAAAGTCAAACTTTGTCAATTCTTTCAACTTAAAGCTTCTAACATGAAATTCATTCTTCCAAATAAATTTTGAATCACCTGAAAACCAAAACCGACTATTCACACAAGTCATAATACATCATCTGAAGGTACTCAAGACTTCAAACAGTTGAATGAAATGCAAATACTAAAAATGACTGGTTGGATCGTTACAAAATCCAAAATGCATTTAAAAACAATTAAAGAAATAATAAGTGAAAATCATTTATTTTCATATAAAGTATAGGATATTATTATTTTTAAATGTTTGAACGTGGCCAAATATAAACCCCAAGTCATAAACGAATACAAATTTGAGAAAAATTTAAATCCCCAAAATACGGTGTCACAAGTGCTTGAGCATCTACCAGAATACACAAAACTACTACAACAACTGTCTGAAATAGGAAATAGATAGAAAAGGATAAATGTATAGGGCGGGGAATCCGTGTGCTACAGATCGTAACATAGAGAGAAGATCACCACAAAGTCTCCTCAGTAACTGCGCCTACGCACCCAGATGACAATCAAAAGTACCTATCTCTGATCATGCACAATTGGTGCAGAAGTATAGTATAAGTATGTAAATCAACATGTACCTAGTGAATATCTAGACTAACCTCGAATAAGTAGTGACGAGGGGTCTACATAGACACTTAATAGTGGTCCAATAAATCAAGTACAATAAAAGTAGACAGGTAAGAAGCTATTAGGACACAACATTCTCACCTTAGGATGTTGTGACGACACCTAATCCTTAAGACTAGGTAAGCCTAACACATGCTGAGTTAATAACATAATTGAACTATTTAATCATTAGTCGTAAGATTGTAAATGATATACATAGTTGCAAACGACCAATAGCTATACATTTAAAAAAAACAGTAATAAGGAGTAATAAGCTCTCCTGACCTACACTAGAATTTTAAGTATAATATTGTTCTGAATTGAAGATAAATAATAGTAAAGATAATATCTAAAAGTGACTTCGAGGCATGCTAACGTCCAGTGGGCATACCTTGAAGTCTCTCGTCGCACAAACAAAACTCTCATCAACTCGATCAGAAGTACATGGATCTGCACAAAAATGTGCAGAAGCGTAGAATGAGTACACCACAGTGGTACCCAGTAAGTATCAAGCCTAACCTCGGCATAGTAGTGATGAGTCCAGGTCAAGATACCTACTATCTATAAAAACCTGTGCAAGATATAACATGATGCTAACAATGGAATGAACATCAATGTAAGACTAACATTGGAAAGATTATTGATTTACAACCAATAATGCAAAAAATAGAAGCACAAATGGCAGCAAGAAGTAGAGGAGTAATAAAGCAACAACATAATCAAAACACAGATGAGATATGAGTGAACTCAAATAAGGAAAAACAGATGACAACTCAATTAATCAATCATTTCTAACGCATGGACTTACAACAAGAACTACCCAAATGCACCACACCTCGTAACCACATATCATGAGCCACAATTTCCAAATCTTACACGTCTGGCACCTCGTGCCCACAATAACAATCACCTTCACATGACAAAGCCCATGTTCTGCCATGTACATTCTATCTGTGTCAATATCAATTAAAATATTTGAGAGATATATTTAAACACAATAAGGCATAATAACAATCTTGAACAAAGTAAGGTGTCAAATGAGATAATGAGTTTTTTTCTAGAATCAATTTAAAGATTTATACAAAATAGAGTATAAGATGATCTTAGTTTATAAATTAATAAAATAAATTTAAAATATCTTTTTTAAGTAAAGTAAAACATCAATAAAATTAACGAACTAAATATATAATTAGTTAAAGTAAAACGTGATAACAATTTTAAGTAAAGTAAACATCAAATAGGGTGATACGTATAATTTGACAATCAAATTAAAGTAAAATTATGATGACTATTTAAAATAGTAAAGCACTGAGTAAGATAACGAGTTATATCTTAAGAGACACTTCGAATAAATCATGTTGATAATTCTTTTATTTAAACAGTTATGTTGCAAACAACTCAATAGAATCTGAGATAATGACTCTATGCAAGTAAATTCACACTGACAATCAATTTACCAAGTAATAATGGAGGCAAATATTGGCATCTTAAAGCAACACAACAAATCACGTGGAATGCATAATTTACACAAGAAGTCACCATCGTTCCAACACCAAGATAACAACGAATAACCAAATTCAATCAAAATACAAATGAATGAATGAATGAATGAAGGAAGGAAGAACAATAACCATTCAAGTCAACAAGACTTTCCAATAGATATTGTAAAATAAGAATCATATCGAGGTACGACACCTCATATTCATATTTCTCAATTCACAATCACAATCTTTTCTTATATCGCCACCCAAATTCAATCGAATTACAAATGAATGAATGAAGGAAGGAAGGAAGGAAGGAAGAACAATAATTGTTCAAGTTAACAAGTTTTCCAATATAGAATGTACAATAAGAATCATATCGAGGTACCACACCTCATATTCATATTTCTCAATTCACAATCACAATCTTTTCTTATATCGCCGCATGAGCCTTACATTTAGATATTTGTAAAAATATTTTCCCAAAATAGCTATACGCGCTTTAGCCCCATTACGTTACCGAATGGATTCAAGTAACGCCCTGAACAGTAACACGCGCATAAAACCCACTTATGTCGATACATGGACATCAACCCCTATACTTATACTGCCACATGCACATCAATATCTATAACGACCTTGCCAGTCCGTTTGAGAGTATTACCCCCGATCTATTTTTTACTACTTCCCTCGTATATTTTTCTACTTACGTGTTTTTTCGGGAGGTTTTGTTTGTGATTTTCGAGTGATTTGGGACACTTAGTCCCTTAAACAGAAGCTTAAGTTCTAGGATTTTGACCATTGTCAGAACTGTGCGAAGACGACTTCGAAATGGAGTTTCGCCTATTCTGTTAGCTCCGTTGGGTGATTTTGGACTTTGGAACGTGTTCGGATTGAGTTTTGGAGGTCTGTAGCTGAATTAAGCTTGAAATGGCGAAAGTTAAATTTTTGGGATGTTTGACCGAAAGTGGACTTTTTGATATCCGAGTCGGATTCCGATTCCGATTCCAGAAGTTGGATTAGATCCTTCATGTCAATTATGACTTGTGTGTAAAATTTGAGTTCAATCAGACATTGTTTGATAGGTTTCGGCATCGGTTGTAGAAGTTTGAAGTTTCAAAGTTTATTAAGTTTGAATTGGAGGGTGATTCGTGATTTTTGCGTTGTTTGATGTGATTTGAGGGATAGACTAAGTTTGTATGATGTTTTAGGACTAGTTGGTATGTTTGGTTGAGGTCCCGGAGGCCTCGGGTGAGTTTTGGATGCTTAACGGATCGAATTGGAAGTTGGAGGAATGATTGAAGCATTGCAACTTCTGGTGTAATCGCGGTGGGGTTGACCACATGTGCGGTCTCGCACGTGCGGATGGAGGAGCACAGGTGCAATTTGGTGGAGCCTGGCCTGTGGGAATATGTGCGAGGTTAGGACCACAAAAGTGGAGCCGCTCCTGTGGAGAAGGGATGGCAGAAGCGGAAGGCGAGCTGAGTGAGGATTCCTCAGAAGCGGACAATTGTCCGCAGGTCGCACACGCAGGTGCTGCCACCTGATCGCAGAAGTGGTCCCAGGTACCTTAAGTTATTTCCGCACCTGCGATGCAATTTTGACAGGTGCGGCATCGCAGGTGCAACTGGAAGCCCGCATAAGCGAAATCGCTGGGCATAAAAGGCTAAGAGACCGTTTGGATGGGCTTGTTCTAAGTGACTTTTAAGCCAAAAGTCATAAGTTAGGCATTCTAGCTTTTGGCTTTTGGCTTATTTTTGTCATTTTAGCTTAAAACCAAGTGCTTAAAAGCACTTTGTTACTTTATCCAAACACTACAAAATAACTTGAAAGCTATTTTGGCTTAAAATCACTTAAAATAAGCCAATCCAAATGGGCTCTAAGTTCGAGGGTTTATTTCTATTTTCAATTTTGGGACTTTGAGAGCTCATATTAAGGCGATAATTCAAGGATTTTTCATAGAGAACTTTGGGGTAATGATTCTTAACTCGTTTATGGTTATATTCCACTAATCTATAGTTGATTTCATCATCTAATTAAGGAATTTGGTTGAAATTTAGGGAAAAAGGTTGGAAGTTCTTCAACTAAGTTATTGAGTTTTGATTCAGATTTTGATATCGGATTTGCAAATTTTGGAACGAGTGAACTTTTGAGTAAATGGGTGTTCATATTTTGTGACTTTTACACAATTCCGAGACGTGGGCCAAGGGGAGGCTTTTTAGGGCGATTTTTGAATTTCTTGTTAAGTTTTGATTTCAATAATTAGCTTAGTCTATAATAGTTGTGTTTATGATATGTAATTGTGTTTGGCTAGATTTGGGATATTAGGAGTCGGATAATCGAGGAAAAGGCATTCTTATGGATTGATTTGAGCTTGTTCGAGGTAAGTGGCTTGCCTAACCTTTTGTGGGGGAAATTCCTTTAGGATTTGGTACTGTTGTGATATGTGAGCGTCGTGTACGTGAGGTGGCGAGTGCGTACACATGATATTGTTGTAAAACCCGATTTTTACTGAGTAGTAACCTGTTTTCATCTTAATTGAGTTATATAAGCATGTAGTTATCCTATTTAGTCTAATATCGCATGTCTACATGCTTTTACTGCTTCTTTGAACTCTGTGCAACATGCCTAGTTGATTTTATGCTTTTCCTTGATCTTTATCAGTCTTAGCTGTAGAATTCTTGTTGTTACTATTGTATTTTATCAGTTGAGTTGTGTGTTTACTTTTGAGACTACGAGGCGATACCTCAAGAGTTCTCCCTGTATATTTAGTTTTGAAACTACGAGGCGGGACCTCGGGAGTTCTTCTTGTATATTTACTTTTGAGACTACGATGCTATTCCTCGGGAGTTCTCCCTGCATATTTACTTTTGAGACTACGAGGCAGTTCCTCGGGAGTTCTCCCTACACATTTACTTTTAAGACTACGAGGCGGTACCTCGAGAGATCTTTTTGCATATTTACTTTGGGACTACGAGACAGTATCTTGGGAGATCCCCTGCTTCTTACCCCTGTGTGTTGTACTGCTATTTTTGCTGTGTTTTCCTTTTTGTTAAATTTCAATCTCTTATTATATTGCTACATCCTCCTACTTTATTTATTATATACTAGTGGGCCCTGACCCGACCTCGTCGCTACTCGATCGAGGTTAGGCTTGACACTTACGGGGTACCGTTGTGGTGTACTCATTTTACTCTTGTTCACATATTTTGTGTGCAGATCTAGGTGCTCATTATTAGCCACGTCATCAGTGAGCAGTGATAGTTTGGAGACTTCAAGGTATATTTGCCGCATCTGCAGACCTTTGAGTCCCCCTCTATTCTCTCCATGGCATTTACCTTCCGTACTTCTTTTATTAGACTCTGGTGTATAGTGATACTAGTTTCCTTCTGTATCCTGTGACTTACGATGTTCCAAATTTTGGGAAGACTGTGTATTTCTAGACTATTGGTTATTGTACATTCCAAGTTGTATTGTTACCAATTATTTAGTTATCTGTTGCAGTTATTTGTTAAGTTTTACTTTCATTTTTTTTTGTTTCCACAATTTGTTAGGCTAACTAGTCGTAGAGACTAGGTGTCGTCACGACATTTTACAGAGAGAGTTTTGGGTGGTGACAAGTTGGTATCAGAGCTCTAGGTTCATAGGTGTCGTGATTCACAAGCCGGTTTATTAGAGTCTCGCATATTAGTACGGAGACATTTGTACTTATCTTCGGTAGTCTATGGAACTATTAGGAAAAACTTCTTTGATTCCTTGTCGTGCGAAAATTTGTTCACTTCAAAATTCTAAACTCTTATATTCTATTCTCTCACAGATGGTAAGGACATGTACAGGCAGATCCAATGACTAGGCACTCGCGCCCCCTGCTAAAGCTGCGAGAGGCCGGTGCCGGGGTAGAGGTCGAGGACGTCCACGTGGTGAAGCCAGAGCACCTGCACGAGCTGCTACAGAAGAGCCCCCTAGCTCCAGTTGGAGGGAAGGCACATGAGGTACCTGTTGCTGCACCAGCCCTCCGAGGGACTCTAGCCCAGTTTCTGAGCATGTTCAACACCTTAGCTCAAGTTGGCTTTATTCCACTTGCTCCCGCCACATCTAACGCCGGGAGAGGAGCACAGACTCCCGCAGCCCCTATCCCAGAGCAGCGGGTTCAGGTCAATCAGGTTCCAGAGATTATACTGATGCAGCCAGTAGCTCCAGCTTAGCCCGAGGCAAGTACAACAACATCTGAGGCGGAGTAGATCAGACTTGAGAGGTACAAGAAGTACCACCCGCATATCTTCAGTGGATTGGCGACAGATGATGCCAGTGTTTTCTGGAGGAGTGTCACCGTATTCTTCATACTATGGGTATGGTGGAGTCGAGTGGGGTCTCTTTTATTACATTCCATCTTAGAGGAGCAACCTATCACTGGTAGCGTGCTTATGAGTTGGGTAGTCCGGCTGAAGCAACTTCACTTACATGGACTCAGTTCTCGGACATGTTCATGAGGGAGTATCTTCCTCAAGGTCTCAGGGACGCATGGCGCGTGGAGTTTGAGAAGTTGTGCTAGGGTGCTATGACTATATCAGAGCATGCAGTTTGCTTTAGTGATTTGGCCCGTCATGCACCAGCCTTGGTTGGCACAGTTCGAGAGAGTGTTCGTCGGTTTATTGAGGGACTCCACCCCAGTATCAGGCTTAGCATGGCCCGGGAGTTGGAGATGAATATTTCTTACCAGCAGGTTGTGAGTATTTCTAGGAGATTGGCGGGTATGCTTGCTCGGGATACAGAGGAGAGGGAAGCCAAGAGGTCTGGAGAGTCTAGCACTTATAGTGGTACTCGTGCCCCAGCTACAGTTCGCCATGGTAGGGGTTATGTGAGTCGCCCCGTCCACTCAGCTCTTCCAGCCGCTAGTAGTATTCCGGTCCCTTTTAGGCCTCAGGAGCCTTATTATGCACCGCCAGTGTCTAGTGTACCCCCGCATGGGGTCCTTTTAGCGGTCAGTCCAGCAGACCTGGCCCTAGACAGTCACAATATCCACGCCTTTCGAGAGCTTGTTTTGAGTGTGGCGACACTCGCCATATGGTGAGTGATTGCTCCAGACTTAGGAGGGGTGCATCTCCACAGACTTCTCAGCCATCGCGTGCTCCACAGGGTCCTCAGACTATATTACAGCAGTTATCGCCCCCACCTGCTCATCCAGCTCGAGGTGGAGGACGGGAATGCCGAGGTCGCCCTAGAGGGGGAGGTCATGCTAGATATTATGTTGTTCTTGCTCGTACAAAGGCAGTTGCTTCCGACTCTGTCATTACAGGTATTGTTTTGATCTGTCATAGAGATGCGTCCGTCTTATTTGATCCCGGCTCTACTTATTCCTATGTGTCCTCTTATTTTTCCCCGTATTTGGGCGTATCTCATGTTCTTTGAGTTCTCATGTTTATGTGTCTACACTTGTGGGAGATTCTATTATTGTAGACCATGTGTATCGATTGTGTTTGGTTGTTCTTAGTGGTTTTGAGACCAGAACCAATTTGTTATTGCTCAGCATGGTAGACTTTGACATATTTTTGGGCATGGACTGGTTGTCACCCCATAATTCTATTCTTGATTGTTACGCTAAGACCGTGACGCTGGCTATGCCAGGATTACCACGATTAGAGTGGAGAGGTACCTTAGAGTATACTCCCAACAGAGTTATTTCATTTCTTAAAGCTCAACGAATGGTTGAGAAGGGGTGTGACGCATACGTCGTCACCTCGTGTACACCTCTCCCACATAATTCAATTAATACAAACAATCCAAATCTTAAGGAGTAGTTCCCCACACAAAGTTAGGCAAAATACTTACCTCAAAGAAGCTAAATCAATACTCTAAGAAGCCCTTCCCGTGTGAAAGAACCTCCAGACGGCTCGAATCTAGCTAAAATAACTTAATATAATAAATAAAAGCCGTAAGAAATAATTCTGGATAATGAAGCTTCGATCTTTAATGAAAACCAAAAAGTCAACTCAAAAAGTCAATCCCGGGCATGTACCTTTGAACCCGACAAAACTCATAGATTTTGAATATCCATTTCGATACAAGTCCAACCATACCAAAATCATTCAATTCCGACTTCAAATTGGCCTTCCAACCATCAATTTATGTTTTAGAAAGGTTTTACTATAATTCCTAATTTCTCCAATTTAAATCATTAATCAAAAACTAAAATTGAGGTTGGAATCATGAAATAATAACAAATCTAAGTCAAAGACTTACCCCAATTCAAGTAGTAAAAAATCCCTCCAAAATCGCCCAAAACCGAGCTCCAAAATCTTGTGAGAAAAAGTAACTAAACTCCGATACAAGAAAACAAATGCAGCAGCTGTTCCAGCTCAAATCAGGTCCTAGATGATCCCAAAACGCATGTTTGATATGACCAACATGATCCTTGATAGATTACACCCAAGATAGCCTCTTGATTCACCCAATTTGGATTTAAAATGAGGGAGATATGATGTTTTAATGTTTTAAAAGAAATGTTAAAATTTCATGGATATAAATGGTATTTTCGTAATTACTTACACCTAAAAAAACCAGCAATAAGAAGATCATAATTTTAGCACCCAAAAGAAATTTGGAACCTCCCGTACAAAAAATATATATGCGTTTCAATCATAAAACACGCTACAAATATATTTGTGTATTCAAAAGTAGTCTATTGGCGTTTTCTTGTCTTTGTTTATACATGTGGTTGGTTCCTTTGGGTATTCATATGCACATTCAAAGTGTTGACGGTGGACTACACACTTTATTTTGGATTATGACCTCAATAATGTGATTTGATATCCTATACTTATAATAGTGTTCTATATAACTTATGTGGAAACCATGTACACTTGAATATGTGTGTTTACTGCTGCTACTACATTAATTGTCATGGTGAATGCCTCATTGGCAACTAAACCTATAGGGAGGAGTGGGTGTGAGTGGTTAAGGTTACATAGGAGTAGGATTTAATTTGTGGTTAAGATGCCCACCCTGACATAAGCACTACTCGGGGCATTTAATTCTAAATGAAAAAGAAGGATTCATTGTGATCATTATTTTGTTCACTCTATTGGGCCTTACATTGTCTTACTATATCCTTAATTACAATATTTGTTACAGTCTTATTGGGCCTCATATTGGCTCTATCATACTCTTAGTCGCGATTAAATGTTATATTGGGTATCGTGACTAATGTCTCTCTTTTCTTTTGCATATGCGCGGAACTGGACCTGAGTTCTTAAGAACTTAGGCCCAAGTTCCAATCTAGAGTCCATCAATTCTTTTAGGCCCAAATTCTAAAACCAGTTCCCTTTCCTTCCTCATTATAAGATGAATTGAATCTATTATCTGTTTTTTTATATGTATATGACACTAACAATATTGATTGAATGCTTTATTATTCCTTAATCCTTTTAGGAACCTAGGCAAGCCAAGATCCTTAAATAATAGAAAAGAATCACTGTTACATTATCTTAGTTATAAAACTTCAACCCTTTGATAATTTATTTTCATTTTATAAGACTTCATTTTTGTTTCACCTAACCGTTTCTTTGAAGCTCAAAATTGATTTGAAAAGCAAGTAATTCTTCTTTAAAATAGCTGGAACTAAAAGAGAGATTTCTAAGTAAGTTTTCTGTAAACAAAAATCGAACACAATTGCAATCAAGGACTATTTCAACGAGCTTTCTTCTAAACATGCATACAAAATTTGAAATCAATCTTTAAGGTATAACTAAGACTCCTTTTTCTAATAGTCTTTAATCCATTTGATTTATACAAATAGCCATACTATTTCAAAGATAAAGTATTTAACATATCCACATCACATCTTCTCAAATCTTCTAAACATTATAAAGACATTTCTAAATCTTCTCGAATCATGTAGATGTAAACATTTTAAAGGGCTTTTACAAATTAAACCTATATCCTCTTTTCAAAATGTATATATTATTTTCTTTCAAGTGATGGACTTTAAATAGGACATGGAGTAAGCCATAAACTTTAAGTACTAAGCTCAACGAATAGTCTAAGTTCTATGGAGATACCTCTGATAGAATTTAGGGGGTGCTTAACACCTTCCCTTTGAAGAATAAGAACCCTTACCCAAATCTCACTGGTTAGCAGACTAATAGGATAATAATCTAACAACCGAATTAGGTACCTTAGTGTACCTTTAAATATTAGGTGGCGACTCTCTTGCATCAGCAACAGAGAAACTACTAGTTGAATCTTGTTTGACTCGTGCAAAATAGGGTGCAATAGTCAAGAATGGGTATTGGTGTATTTGACTTATATCCGCGACCCTAATGTGGAGTTTCCTTCTATGGATTCGTTACAGGTTGTGAGTGAGTTTCTAGAGATGTTTACTATAGAATTAATGGGCATGCTACCTAATAGGGATCTCGACTTTTGCATTGATTTGGTTCCAAGAACTCATTCTATTTCTATTCAGCCATACCGTATAGCTTCAGCTGAGTTGTAGGAGTTAAAGGGTCAATTGCAAGATTTTCTTCATAAGGGACTCATTAGACCTAGTATTTCACCTTTGGGTGCACTAGTGTTGTTTGTTAAGGAAAAGGATAGATCGATGAGGATGTGCATAGATTATCGACGTTGAACAAGGTCAGTATCAAGAACAAATATCTATTGCCTAGGATTGATGATTTATCTTACCAGCTTCATGGTGCCAAGGTGTTTTCCAAGATTGATTTGAGATCTGGCTACCATTAAGCGAAGATTAGGGAATCGGATGTCCATAACCTTCATTGATTTGATGAACTAAGTTTTCAAGCCGTATTTGGATTCCTTAGGGAATGTCTTCATTGATGTTATTCTTGTTTACTCTCGCAGTAGAGAGGCGCATGAGCAACACCTACATATTGTACTTCAGACTTTAAAGGATCTCCAGCTATATGCCAAGTATTTGAAGTATGAGTTCTGGTTAGAATCAATTGCTTTTTTGGGTCATATTGTGCCTTCCGAGCGTATCAAGGTGGATCCTAAGAATATTGAGGGAGTTCAGAACTAGCCTAGACCTTTTTCAGCTACAGAGATTCGGAGCTTCTTGTGTTTCGTGGGTTACTATCGCCGGTTCATGAAGGGGTTTTAATCTATCATAGCCCCATTGATCAAGTTGACCCAAAAGGGCGTTCTTTTAGATGGTCCGATGAGTGTGAGGAGAGATTTTAGAAGCTCAATACTACCTTGAGGATATCCCTAATATTGGTGTTACCCACATGTTCGAGATCTTATACTGTGTATTGTGATGCATCGCGAATTGGACTTGGCGTCGTATTGATGTACGATGGTAGGGTGATTGCCTACGCGTCTCATCGGCTGAAGGTTCATGAGAAAATTTACTATGTACATGATTCAGAGTTAGAATCCATTATTCACGCGCTCAATATTTAGAGGCATTATCTATACGGCATTTCATGAGAGGCCTATACCAACTATTGGAGTCTCCAACATCTGTTCAAGAAGATGAATCTTAATTTGCGGTAGTGGAGATGGTAGAGTTATTGAAAGACTAGGATATTGCCATATTATATTATTCGGGGAAGGCCAATGTGGTGGTCGTTGCCTTGAGCACGGGGAGTTTG
Source organism: Nicotiana knightiana (assembly GCA_005239525.1). Lineage (NCBI taxonomy): Eukaryota > Viridiplantae > Streptophyta > Magnoliopsida > Solanales > Solanaceae > Nicotiana > Nicotiana knightiana. The sequence continues at coordinate 364,986 of ML408706.1, forward strand.
ACATTTTTAATGATAGTCGAGACACCATTGGCTATAAATGTTCAGGCTTTGGCTAACATCTTCGTGAGGAGCCGAGTAGGTTCTTTGCTTGTGTTATGGCTCAGTCATCGTTGTCGGAGCATATCAAGGATCGCCAGTTTGAAGATCCTCACTTGTTGGTATTGAAAGACAAGGTGCAATAGGGTGGTGCCAAGGAGGTGGTGGCCGGAGATGATGGTGTTATGTGGCTTCACTGCCAGATTTGTTTTCTAAATGTTGATGGGTTGAGAGAGTTGATCCTTGAGGAGGATCACAATTCATGGTATTTGATTCACCCAGGCGTCACAAAGATGTATAGTGACTTGAAGTAGAACTATTGGTGGCAGAAATGAAGAAAAACATTGTTGGACATGTATCTCAGTGCTTGAATTGTTAGGTGAAGTATGCACATCAGAAACCGGGTGGGTTGACTCAGAAGTTGGTGATACCGCAGTGGAAATGGGAGCGTAATCACTATGGACTTTGTGGTGGGATTACCACGGACCTAGAGGAGGTATGATGTTTTTTGGGTCATTGTGGATCGATTGACTAAGTCCCAAACTTTATTCCGGTGGACCAGTTTCTATCATTTCGGAACACGACATATAGTTCATTTCACACTTTTGGAGAGCCGTTCAGCGTGAGTTGGGCACGCGGGTCGAGCTGAGTATTGTGTTTCATCCTCATACAAACCGACTGTTTGAGCGTACTATTCATATTTATAGGACATGTTGTGTGCATGCTTTATGGATGTCGGGGGTTAGTGGGACCAGTTTCTATCTCTAATGGAGTTTTCCTATAACAACAGCTATCAATCGAGCATCCGGATGGCTCTATACGAGGCCTTACATGGGAGGCAATTTCGTTCTCTGATTGGTTGGTTTGAGCCCGATGAGGCTAGATTGTTGGGCACAAATTTGGTTCATGATACTTTGGAGAAGGTGAAAGTGATTCAGGAGCAGCTTCATACAACTCAGTCCAGGCAAAAGAGTTATGCGGACCGGAAAGTTTGAGATGTGGCTTACATGGAAAGCGAGAAGGGTCTTCACCTAGTGTCGCCTATGAAGGGCGTGATGTGATTTGGAAGAAGGGCAAGTGATTAATGACTAAAAGTGCACATTTTCTAGTATAGTTTCATATCATTTGGTATGTGAGTTGTGGAAAATCACACGTTTATAAGCGTGAAATAAACTCATTACGTGTTTATCATGTGTAAGAGTGAATTTAGATAGAAGCTGGCAAGAATTAGATGATTTGAAGCAAGAGCTGGAAGCGAACCACAATTGGTGCATTGCATGAAGGTAGGCACGAAATGGCAAACATAAATTAAAAAAAAACAGTGAAGTATGGAGGTTGGAACTGGACACGTGAAAGAACAAAGAAGAAGAAATAACTGGGAGCATGCTAGAAGTCGCGTGTTGCACCAACTCTAGCACGCGACTCAACGTGTCCTTTTTGAATTAAGGGAGATCAAGGATGACCCACATCAACCCTATTCGGTATAAATAACTCTTCAAGCCGTTTTTAAGGGTTACACAGTACTTTGGGAGGCAAGAACACACAAGGATCAAGGCGGAGAATTTTTCTACGAGTTTTTCACTTTCTTCTTCATATTTTCATTGTTGGTTATGACTTTTTATATTGTAATATTACATAGTAGTATGAGTAGCCAAACCCGTCATCTAGGGTTTATGGAACCAATTGTTAGATGAATTCTTGATTGCATATTGATATAATTAAGCCGTTTTTACTCTCTAATTGTTCAACTATGTGCTTATTATGGTTAGTTTGAGGGCCCTTGATTAATTGTGTCTAGATATCTTGTGTTGCTTGATAGAGAAAACTTTATTAGATTATTGTCGAAAAACTCCACTTTTGAGTAAGTTAAGAGATATTTAAATTCGGGATTAGAGATAACAAAGCTTCGGCGTGAACTTTGTGAGTTGTACGAATTGTGAGCTAGAATAATTCGAGAGAATACTTCTAGTAAATTATCGTAATTGATCGAGAGATAATTGTGACAAACAAGAACTTATCATCATTAGAGAGTGGTGAGGCAAGATTATAGCTAACACGTTAGGAATTAATTCGACAATTGGGGAAATCATAAACCCTAGAACTTTTTATCCTTGATTTAGCCTCATTCTTGCTAGTTGATAGTTTTTATTGTCATTTTTTCTTAGTTAAGTAATTTTTGTTAATTCATAAATCAAATCTCAAACTCTGAAAGTTGTCTGAACTTATCACTAGTGGTACTGAAAGTTGTAGCAAATAGGTTGGTTCCCAGTAGGATTCGACTCCGGACTTTTGAATCAGATTATTTTTGTGGCGACCGCTTAGTCCTTTTTATAAGGTATAGTTCGGCGTGATCAAATTTGGTGTCGTTGGCGGTGAATGAACGGTGTTATTCATTTCAACTTGAAAGAATTGCCAGTATTTTTAGTTTAGATCAATTTCCGAGGTGCTAAATTATTTCCGTTGATATTCTCATGTTTGAATTCTTCTGTGCGTCAGGTGCATGCCTAGAAGCTCCTTGAGAACTGGCGAACCATTTTAAGGTCTCGCAGATCCCGAAAAAGCATTCAGGACATTGAATCGGGCTAACAACAAGGGAGAACAGATAAAATAGAACGAACAAAACAAAATTGAAATTGGTAACGTTGAGAACATCAACGGGAACAATAGAAATAATCAAGTTGACCCAACCATCGAAGTGGTTGCACCTCTTATGCCGGAGGCTGCTCTATGTTATTGGGCGCAACCAACTACTGTCAATCTGGAAACTGCAATTGTAGTCCCTCTGATACAAGCAGAAACTTTTCAAATTACAAACAACATGTTGTATTTGTTTCAAAACAAAGTGTTGTTCTCCGGGTCTTACATCAAAGATCCACAACAACATTTGAAGAATTTTCTATCAATTTGTGTCACTCAAAGACAACCAAATGTGACATCTGAAGCAATCAGATTGTTACTAATTTCCATTCTAGTGATCGGGGAGGGTCAAACTTGGATGAATTCACTCTCAATAAACTCCATTACTACTTGGAAGGAACTAGTCAAGTAGTTATTAAGAAGTTTTATCCACCCAACAAGACTGCAAGGCAAATTAATGAGACATTTAGCAAGAAACCTGGGAGAGGTTTAGGGGTATGTTGGTGAAGTGTCCACACCGTGGCATACTTGATCAGATGCTATGATAGAGAAACCCTGGCAGTCTGAAGGCTAACGTAGATGCTTCAGCCGGGGCTGCATTCTTGAGCAAATCCTTCATAGAGTGTAAGATTCTTCTTGTCAAGCTGGCTCAGAATTCAACCTGGATGACGAGGGATACAACACTCACTCTAATAGTGCATTATGTTTCTCTTGACACAAACAATACAAATGCAGACATAGCCACTCTAATGACCCAGATGAGTTTGCTGGGAGAAGGACAAAGGAAAAAGCGATGACTACATTAAATCAATTGATTCGCCATGGTAGAGAAGAAAAATGGTGCACAGACCATACTCGAGCTTTGGATCAATGTCCCCAGAAGCAAGGAGTATGCCCGCGTGTTTCAACAAGAACACTGAAAAGCCTAATTCAGCTCCATGTAAGATAGCCAAAGTATGGTTGAGCAATCGACATGATATACTTGCTCACATTCCAGGAAAAGGTCATAATTTGCAGGAACATTCTATGGTCTTATAAAAGGTGGTAGATGAAAGATTCGCGATGTGTGAAATCCTATTGTATTCGAGGAGTCAAGGATTTGCTGGAAAACAGGTTCATATTCTTGATACAACAAATGGAGGCCTATGCACTCCCTGTATCAATCAGCCGTATGTTTGCTCATGGGGTGGAGACAATGATAACTAGGACTTCAGAGAAGACATGAATTATGTAAATAATTTTTGGGGTCACATGCAAGGTGGACACCAGTGAGGACTTCAGAATCAGCAGTACAGACCAACCCAACAACAGTACAATACCAATCCTATGGGAACACGACCATACGGCCAAGTTATGCCCTATCAAAGGCAATCGAGTTACAATCAGTAGCACAAACAACAGTTGTCTTACCAACAACATCATTAACAACAGGTGACCAAACAAGAAGACATTAATATGAATTAAGGGCATGCTGCAACAAATCATTGGGACTAATGGAAAGATGTAAGAAAAGTTAGCCGTACATAACTCGGATATGAAAGAAATTGAAACTCCGTTAGGCCAGTTGTCCATGGCTTTGAACAATTTCCCACAGGGAACATTGCTGGCAGGCACATACATCAATCCAAAGGAGCAGAACTAGGACCAGTTAATGGCAGTGATTCTCGGGAATGGAAGGGATTTGGACAGAGAGCAAGGATTTGCTCAATCTAATAGAGAAACAGTGCCACCTACTCTTGTGCCATTCAAGATCGATGAGTTGACAAAGCTCATAGAAGTTGTAATTGAACAAGCACAATTTGACAAAGGCAAGGAGAAAGAAAATGGACAGTTCACATAACATGTAGTATAGAAGACTTCTAATAAGGAAAAGACACATAGCAGTGGGCAGAAGCGACATCCAGCACCATTCCCTCAAAGTTTGCCAAAGCAAAAGAAAGATGATTAATACAGGAAATTCATGGAAATGATAAGGTAGATTCTTATAAATATTCCTCTAATGGATGCCTTGAGGGAAATTCCACGCTGCACTAAGATGATGAAGGATTTGATTTATCGAAAGTTTGGCTACCAGAACCCGTCTATTGTGATTCTGAGTCAAACATGTAGTGTTGTAGTGACAAGGTCTATGGCTCAAAAGTTATCTGATCCCGATAGTTTCACTATCCCATGCACAACTGGAAGTTATGCTTTTGCTAAACCATTGTGTTACTTAGGAGCCAGTATTAACTTTATGCCTTTGGAAATCTACAAAAAGTTAAGCATTGGTAGAGCTAAACCAACCTCAATATTGCTGCAAGTGGCTGATCGCACAGTGAAAAGGACAACATAAATTCTGGATGATGTGCTTGTTCAAGTGAGTAAGTTTGTATTTCCTGCCAATTTTGTCATTCTCGACTGCCAGGGTGATGAAGAAATACCAATAATTTTGGGAAGGTCATTCTTGGCTACTGGGAGAGCATTGATTGACTGTGAGACTGGAGATTTGAAAATAAGGTTAAACAATGAAGAAATCATTTTCAATGTGCAACACTCTATGAGGAGACCCAACGAGTTTGCAAATTGTTCACTAGTGGATGCAGTTGATGTGATACTATAAGAGGAGGATGAGACTCTTCATGTTAGAGACCCATTAATCGCTTACTTGATGAATTTAAAAGAAGTCGGTGGTGAAGAGTTGGAAGAGTGGGTTATGGCTCTTGAAGGTCAAGGTTTTGGGAAAAGTGGAACCTCAGTTTGATCCCCTCCACTTAGAATAAAGAAAAACACCACTTGCGAAGCCGTCAATAGAGGAGCCACCAAAGTTGGACCTGAAACCGCTTCAAGCCCACATAAGGTATGATTTATTAGGATCTAACTCTACTCTAACTATTATTATCTCATCTGGTTTGATAGTTGTGCGGGTAGAACAACTTTTACATATGTTATAGGAATATAAGACTACTATTGGTTGGATAATGCAAACACTAATGGTATCAGCCTGGCCTTTTTCATACATAAGATCCTCTTAGAAGAGGGGCACAAGACTTCCATGGAACATCAAAGAAGGATGAACCCGAACATGAAGGAAGTTGTGAAGAAATAAGTGATTAAGTGGCTGGATGCGGGCATCATCTTTCCTATTTCAGATAACGTTTGGGTAAGCCCGGTCCAATGTGTTCTGAAGAAAGAGGTAGTGTTGTACTTAATGAGAATACTGAGTTGATCTTCACTCTTACAGTCATGGGTTGGCGAATTTGCATGGATTACGAAAAACTCAAGAATGCCACCCGGAAAGACCACTTTCCCCTACCGTTCATTAACCAAATGTTGGATAGATTGGCAAGGAGGTCTCACTTCTACTTTTTGGATGGATATTCGGGGTACAATAAGATCATAATAGCCCCCGATGATAGAGAGAAAACTTCATTAACTTGTTCGTATGGCATCTTTGCCTTTCAAAGGATGTCGTTTGGCCTACGCAATGAAGCAACCACTTTCCAGAGGTGTTTGCTGGCCATTTTCACTGATATGGTTGAAGATATTATGGAAGTTTTTATGATGATTTCTTAGTGGTGGGAAATTCAATCGATGATGGCCTTAAAAATTTGAAAAGAGTGTTGAAAAGGTGTATGAAGAGGAATCTGCTGCTGAATTGGGAGAAGTGTCATTTTACGATAAGAGAAGGTATAATTTTGGGGCATCGAATGTCAATTAATGGTATGGAGGTCGACTATTCTAAGGTTGACGTGATAGAGAAGTTTCCACCGCCCTTTTCGGTCAAGCCAACAACAAATTTCCTTGGGTACGCTATTTTTTACAAGTGATTTATAAAGGATTTCTCTAAAATTGCTAATCTCTTATGTAAACTATTTGAAAAGGATCACCCCTTTGCGTTTTCTGATGATTGCTGGTTAGCATTTGAGGAGCTGAAGAAGAGACTGGTGATTGCACAATCATTGTTGCACCCGACTGGGAGTAACCTTTTGAATATGCTATAGAAGTAGTTGTGGGGCAGCTAAAGGACAAAATGGTGCATCCAATTTACTCTGCAGCTAGAACGCTAAGAGCTGCATAACTCAATTACACCGTGACTGAGAAAGAGATATTGGTTTTAGTATTTGCATTCGACAAATTTAGGTTGTATTTGATAGGTTCAAAAGTGATTGTTTATACTGACCATGCAATACTTAGTTACTTGATAACAAAGAAGGAGTCAAAGCCACTCTTGATCCATTGGGTTCTTTTACTAGAAGAATTCGATTTCGAGATTCGCGATAGGAAAGAAACAGAGAACCAAGTGGTAGACCACCTTTCAAGGTTCAAGGGAGCTAAAAAGAAAAGAGAGGTTAAAGATATGACAGAGACATTCCCGGATGAACAATTACTGGCAGTGGCAATGGAGGAGATGCCTTGGTATGCTGATATTGCTAACTATTTGGCAAGCGGTATTGTACCTTATGAACTCTCTTTGATTCAAAAGAAAAAGTTCGTTCTTGATTATTGGTCTAATTATTGGGATGAACCGGTACTTTTTAAAATCTTTGTGGATAACATGATCCGGGGGTGTATCCCTGAGAAATATCAATATTCTATTTTACAGGCCTGTCACACTTCACCATATAATGTGCACTTTGGAGGAATTAGGACAACTGCAAAAGTGTTGAAGTTGGGTTTGTATTGGCCGACTCTATTCAAGGATTCCTATGCATGGTCAAAAAGTTGTGAAGAGTGTCAAAGAACCGACAACATATCTCGCTGTCATGAGATACTATGACTAAAATTCAAGAGGTTGAAGTATTTGACGGGTGGAGGATTGATTTTATGGGACCATTTGTCAGCTTGTATGGTAACAATTACATATTGGTAGCAGTTGAATATTTCTCCAAATGGGTTGAAGTTGTGGCTCTTCCAACAAATGATGCAAAAAGAGTGATAGAATTTTTAAGGAAAAATATTTTCACATGATTTGGCATTCCGAGAGCTATAATCAGTTATGGTGGAACTCACTTTTGCATTAGAGCTTTTGCAAAGCTACTACAAAAGTATGGAGTTCGCCATAAAGTTGCCACACCATACCACCCACAAACGAGCGGGGAAGTGGAAGTATCCAATAAGGAAATCAAAAGTGTACTGACCAAGACACTGAATGCTACTCAGACTGATTGATCAAGGAAGTTGGATGATGCATTATGGGTTTACCGACAACATTTAAAACTCCAATCGGTATGTCTCTATAAAAGTTGATGTCTAGAAAGGCCTGCCATCTACCGGTGGAACTTGAACGTAGAGCCTTATGGGTATTGTGGCAGTTAAATTTGGATAGGGAAACTGATGGCACAAGTAGAGTCACAGAGCTACATGAACTCGAAGATTCTGATTTAAGGCATTCGATAGTACGAGGTTGTAAAAGGAAAGGATGAATATGATGCATGATAAGCACATTCTAGAAAGGAATTTCAAACCTAGAGATTTAGCATTGTTGTATAACTCGAGATTGAGATTATTTCCGAGTAAGCTGAAATCTAGATGGTATGGACCATTTAGAGTTGTGTAAGTATTCCCAAGTGGAACGATAGAAATTGAGTCCGAAGATGGGACTAACAGATTCAAAGTGAAGGGACAAAGGTTGAAGCACTACCTTGAAATGATTGTAAAAAAGGAGAGAAAGAGTTGATGTACTTGAGCGAACCCCAATATGTAAGCAAAGCATAATCCTGAAATCATGCATCGTGTTGCAATATTAAATAAGGCGCTTCCTGAGAGGCAACCCATGGTTGTGTTGTAAATAATCATGCCGCGATGTTAAATTAAGTGTTTGTTGGGAGGCAACCCAAAGCTCGTAATTTCTTTCATTTTTTCTCTTTGATTTTGATTTTGATTTTTAGGGTGTATGGAATATTTGTGAGTGTTGCGGGTACAAAAAAGTGCAAGCAAGCATTGCTCAAGGGTGAATAAAAAAAGCCAGTGACTGAGCATGCTAGTTCCAGCGCATTGCACGAATGTTGGCACGCTAATAGTGGTACCAACTTCACAAAACAGTGAACTATGGGTAGTTGCACTGGACCTGGCACGCTCCCAGGTAAGTTACATAATAAAAAATGGAAAAAAGGAAATTATAAAATTAGTAAAACCAAAATCCCCGCCCCTCTTTCTCACTTAAACCCCACGACCCCTTTCCCTTCACGTCTTTCTCTCTCTCTAACGATCCTCTCCCCACTGCCCGCCTGTCACGACCCAAAATCCATAAGGTCGTGATGGCGCCGGACATCATTGTTAGGCAAGCTAATTATTAATTAATTGAAATAATTTACTGTTTTAGCATTTATGAAAAAATATTACCTTTCACTTTATTACATAGTAACTACATAAAATCCATTAAGTAAATACAATGATTTAAATAGTCCTATTTTAGCAAATATTTCCCAACACATCCCAGAACCCGGTGTCACAAGTACATGAGCAATTTCTAAGAATTTTACAATTTCTACAAAGCTTGGCCGAAATACAAGTGGACAAGGAAAATTAAAATAATGTAATACAGTATGAGGGAGACTCCGTCAGCTGCGGATCGCCTCCGGATAATGCAGCTCGCCTAAGTCTCCAAATCCGCCACATCTCTATGAAGGTACTTGTGCAATAAAATGCACAGCAAGTGTAGCATGAGTATAAAAATAACGTGTACTCAGTAAGTCACCCGCCTAACCTCAGAGAGGTAGTGACGAGAAGTCAAATTAGACACTTGCTAAAGGTCAATTTAGTATATTCAAGTATGACACTAAGCATGATTATCATAGGCAATTTATTAAAAATCGGGAATAAATAATATCAACTTTTTCCACATTTAACACTTTAAATCTTCTTCATATTAATATCAATTAATCAACATGGGTGATTGGATCAAATAACAAATAATCAACCGGAAGGAACAACTTCTTCCAAAAATCTTTAATAACTTTAATTCTCTGTCATTTCAGTTGACAACTTAAAATTTCAGGCCAGTAATCAGGCAAAATCACAGCAAATACGCAATAAATATCATGCGCAAGCAATGCCGAGGGTCGAACGACACGGACTAACAATAATAAACTGTGCACTGCCGAGGGCCGAACGGCTCGAACCATAGATGCATCTATCTGCCCCGCTCGCGAAACGATCATGCGACGCGGTTATACATAAATACAGGGTTATCCTGCTCGTGAATCATACATGCAACTCAGGCACTCGTAGATACACATATTCACACAATAAGCCCACATTTTTATCAAAAAATCATTTTCTCAGGAAAGTGGTAAAATTATTCTTAAAGGAACACGAGAAATAGCATTTAAATCTTTGTTTTGAAACTCATTTGCCAAGTTTAATAATATTCAATAATATAACCTTATCAGGTATACAATTATCCACGGAGGAAATCAATTTTCTTTCTAGATGATTAAGAAAATGAACTCTAGTCTTCTTAGATATTCAATTGCTATTTTGATCATATTAGCAGTCTAATATTACTGGCAAGATTACTAGTACCACAAGTAACGCATGTTGGTGGGTCCTAGTCTACCCGGATATGGCATACTAGTAGCTACGCACGGACTCCCATCACGTCGTGCGTACGTAGCCCCCGAAGATAATAGCACATACTTAATTAGCTCACCTTGGGGGTCAATTCCCCCTCACAAAGTTAGAAAGGAGACTTACCTCGCTCTGAAATTCCATAACCTGCTTCCAAGCCCTTCTGATGACTCAAATCGATGCACAACGCCCCAAAACTATCCAAATAACGACAAACCAATGAAAATATACTCTAATATTCGTTAACAATTCAATTACATAATTTCCCAACTCCGCTCAGTGAAATGACCAAAATGCCCTCGGGCCCACGTGCCCGGAATCCAAAATTTCTCGAAGATAAATTCTACCCATAGCTTTACTAGTTCAAATATACAATTTAGTCTGAATTCCATGCTCAAATTCGTGGCTAAAAATCCAAAATACCATTTTCTAGGTTTTCTTCAATATTTTCCAATTTTTCCCACAATTTTCATGTATAATTCCATGTAATAACCTTGTATTTAACTTAGAAATATGAAGGAATTACTTACCTAGTGATTCTTGGTGAAAAACCCCTCTTGAAGCTCCTCAAAGTCGACCAAACCAAAGAAGACATGAGAAGAAATGGCCAAAACCCGTTTTTAAAACACTGCCCTGCCCAGTTCTGACCCCTCTATGCGATCGCATGAAAGCCTCCGCGATCGCATAGGCCAAACTTACTGCCTCCTTAAATTTTCTCAGTGCGATCGCGTTCCCAATACATTCATTCGCACAGGCCCAAGTTGTAGCCCCCTTCATTCCTCTATTGTGCGTTCGCATATACCATGATGCGTTCGCATAAGCCAAGCACCAGAAGCCTCCATACGCACACTGTGAGATCGCACCTTCACCCCTGCGTTCGCACAAGACTTCACCATGTAGCCTAGTTGTTTCCTCCTCCGCGATCGCATTGCACTTCATGTGATTGCATAGGCCAAATTCCAGCTCCCTTGAATTTCTTCTCCGCGATCGCACTCCATGAACTGCGATCACATAGCACATCAGCGACACCAGCAAACAACAGCAGCAGGTAGGGGAAAAATGGTCCTAAACTACCCCGAAACACACCCGAGGCCCCCGGGACCCCGTCCAATCACACGAATCCGTCCCATAACATCCCACGAACTTGTTCGAGGCTTCAAATCACATCAAACAATGCTGAAATCACGAATCGCACCAAAATTCAAACTTTATGAACCTTGAAATTTCAAACCTCCACATTCGATGCCGAAACCTATCAAATCACGTCCGATTAACCTCAAAATTTGCACACAAGTCATATTTGACATCACCGCCTCACCAAAAGTTAGCTAACATTTTTTCCAACTGGTCACGAACTCCCTTTGAAACTGGAATCCCTGCAAGAAGGTGTATAGGCATCGAGAAAAGAACATGTTTGCAAAATATACAGACCTTCTCCAACTTTCGGAATCGCATTCCGGCCCCGATATCAAAATTTCTACTTCCGGTCGGATTTCTCGAAACCTTCAAATTTCTATCTTCAGCCAAATGACTTCAAAATGACCACAGACATCCAAATTCGCTTCCGATCGCGCTCCCAACTCCAGAATCACCATACGGAGCTATTCCCAGGCTTGAAATCCCAAACGGACATCAATAATACTAAAATGCGCTTCAAGACAAACTTAGGAAATTCTTCTAAAATGCCGACTTCCACAATATACGCCGAATCGCTCCCGGGTTATCCAAAACCCGATCCAGACATACGCCCAAGTCCGAAATTATCATACTAACCTGCAGGAACCTTCAATTCCTGATTCAGAGGTCTTTTACTCAAAATTCCAATCTTAGTTGATTCTTCCAACTTAAGGCTTCCGAATTGAGAATTTTCTTTCCAAATTAACTCTAAAATTCCTGAAATTCACTTCCGACCACGCCCACGGGTCATAATACCTGAAACGAATCTGCTCACGGCCTCAAACCGCTGCACAATGTGCTAGAGCTCAAAACGACCGGTCATGTCGTTACATTCCACCCTCCCCCCCCCACTTAAATAGACGTTCGTCTTTGAACATGCTAAGAACTGCTATGGAGTTATCTGAAATCACTGTTTAACACCTCGAGCACCTGCCCGTGCTACCACAACCCAGTTGAGCACATTAGCTTGATCAAATTTGAAGATATCCTCTTTTATCAATACCATAAGCTCAGAATCCAGTTCCAACACTTGAAATTCTCTTCCAGGCCTATTTATAATATAAACACCGTATAAACTACCACACGTGGTACCAAATCATGACTGTATACTTTTGCTGAATTTAACGCCATACACCGCATAATTCATCATCGAACCACCATGACATTCCCTGAACTTTAATAGCCAAAATTCCACGAATCTGATGCTCCCAATGCACCTTACAATATATATACATACATCCTGCTATAATGCTGACGATACCACCACAACGGAGGAGATGTGAAGAAATTCATAACCAACTGCTGAGTTAACAAATCACTAAATATCCCGTCTTGACTAGAATCATCACCTCATTACGAACCAAATAATGGTAACTGTCCTTTAATGTATTTCACATAATCTTATCGCGTTGATCCCTGATCCAATAATCTCGTCTCACCTAGTATGAATTGCTCAGACAACAAATCACCCCAAACATGACCAACATTCTCACAGGATACCACAACGCGCCAATAGGCCATAACTCGAACATGATACATAGAGGAATGACACAGGAAGGGAATACTCGACTCACGCAACTAATATGAACTTTCTCAGAAAATAGGAAGTAAAACACAAGAAAATAAATATAGGAACCTTACTCAACATCACACTGTTGCAGTGTGCAACCTGTTCCAAATAACATACCCGTGAAGACGTGCCACTCGATTCACACATAAAATTCACATAAGGAAATACATACGGAGATGAATTGCTCACTATCACAAAATACTGAGTATCGCTCATAAGTACGCTAAGTGCATAATACCATCCCGGGGAGACCGATAAAGCCATATGCTACAAAACTCAAGCACAACTGAGGTGCGATATATATATATATATATATATATATATATATATATATATATATATATATATACACACACACACACACACACACACACACACACTCTGGCTCTCAAGAGCTATCCTGCTCACATAACATCCCTACTACGCGGGACCTCAACATATAGGAAACTATCAAGCCGTTTCACAAATCACACGGTACAATCATAATATCACATGAATTTGACGAAGACGGAACAACATCTGCTTTTCTAATACGTTTCCATGAAAAAACGCTCTACTAAAATGAACATGCCTGGCTCATACGGAGCCCATAATCATATTTAAATCCATCCACAAACATCGAGTCTATCTTGCTCGCACCAAACTAAGATAATAGCTTTTACCTGGGTTCATATTAACCCACTCCCTCTCATAATACACAAGAACAACCATCATAGCCGGGACAAACACCCCACAATCCGTAATCAACTGAACCGAACGCCTTCCAGGCATAAATTCTCAAATAAGCAATGTTGCACTTCCTTATACTTGGTCTAAATCTTTAACCAATCAGGTGACTACATGTCACACTTATACAATCTTCCCGCGGTCATGCTTCCACAATCCTTCCACACAAGGCAACAAGTTTGCACATCCACCACTGGCCACACCAACGCTTTAAGACAAATCAAGAACCCATAACCAGGGTACAAAGCCTCTTCCACCGAATATCGATCTCAGGTGACACTGAAGATAACACCAGCTTACTTTGAAATTTCAAGTCACTTTTTCTTGCTCATCCGAGCTCATGACATCCTTTTTAACACCGAACCGCAAATCTCGATTCTTACTCCCAGTTACATACTGCTTACCGCACCTAACATGCCAATATGAGATAACGCAAGAATTCCATCATAGCTTCTGAACCACTAATAGGGTGAACATTTCATCATATAGAAACCTTTTACTTACCTCAATTCGAGAGAACAACCACAACACACGAGTAAATTCCCACAATCACAACACATGCAAGTCCTTAAGTAGTGGTCTGAACCACCATAACCCTTCCGGGATCCGCCTACACCTGACAGGCTATAATATTTGAACGCTTCCAAATAAAAATCTATTTCGACGGCTGACATGCCTCGCATACACCGGCACAAACCACATACACAACTTAATCACATCGAAGGAATTGATCACTGCCGTAAATGTGCCATTTCAACCATGGCTAATCAATCTGTCTTCTTTTAATCATCTTCAATTGTCTCATGAATAATAGTAACCCCATCCAAATCATAGCAACTCAATCCTCACTCATCCCGAGTGGCCTTGATTCACGAGACTATGCTGCCTAAATCCCGAAACCCGTCTCATACCCTCCTAATAATCTTTCTACAATCTAGAGTTTATTTCTCTCATTCCTCCAATACTATCCTGCACGCTGAAACATATCATAGAACCCCAACCATTTCCCTTTTCTCAGGAATTACGCTGCATAAGCTCAATCCTCGATCATACTGTTGCCTGAAGCCCTTAAACGCCGCATTCTTAACTTTGAATCACTAGGACCGCTATTGAGAGTCACCCACTCTGACTGGTCCCGAATACAATCAACTTCAAGGCTCTCGTAGCACATGAACACCCTTTTCAATGAAACACGAGACCAAGTCACTATCCTGATAACTCACCTATTCCTTAAGCAAAATTCTGAATCTTCCAAAGCCTAACCCTGGTCCGACAGGGCCAACTTTTGCACACAGTCATCAAATCCCACGCACAATCACCATTTTACTCCATTCCCTTAGCTGTACTAACTTGCCAATATGTCGAAAATCCGCAACCCTATGAGAACACAATCCTACAGCCCAACTGCAGGTGGTGGGACTCCTCCACTTAGCCCGACGCTACTCCTTGCACTACTTTAGACCCTGCCGAGATCCTTTCTCCTTTGTTAACATGATCTAGCTCCACCAATCCGTCCAATTCTTTCAAATTCTCTTGTGAGCACTCCCTAAATACTCAAATTCTCTAGCATCATTCACACATTCTGACTCCTACCGAATAGCCACTAGAACCCCTCACAGAGACTTGCCAACCATGCCACCGCTAACCTATTCACAGGAGATAACCCACCGGTGGAAATCACTGTCACACCTCCTTTTTATACGCCCCAAAGGGGGTACGGGAGTTTTTCCACTTAAAGTGACATTATTCGAAATGGGATTATTTTATTTTTATTAGAGTCGCCACTTGGAATAGTTTATTTGGTGTCCCAAGTCACCGGTTTAAATCCCAAATTGAGGAATTTTGACTCTGTTTAAATTGTCTGCGAACCAGAAATCCGGGTAAGGAATTCTGTTAACCCGGGAGAAGGTGTTAGGCACTCCCGAATTCCGTGGTTCTAGCACGGTCGCTTAATGATTAAACTTGGCTTAAATTGTTTAATTACTCACTTTTAGGATATATTTGTATTTTTAACCTTTCTTATTATTCGATTATTTAAATAATTAACTCAATACGAGTCACGCGTACGCATACTCGTTTAGTTCGACGTGTCAAGAATC